>OMNZ01032337.1:5787-18625 GCA_900303255.1 Lesueurigobius sanzi
GCTGTGGTACTTCTGTATTTAGCTATGACCAAACGGAGAGCGTCTGCGTTAGCTGTGTGTGGAGCGTAGGATCCTGCGCCCGATGTGCGCGAGGCACCGTGCGTCAGATTTACGCACGTTGGCCAAAATAGAATGGATCCTTTTTTTGAGGCGTGCGTCGTGCGTAGCTGTTGTCTCCAGTAGGAAATGTAATGGAATTATAACGCTGCATGTGTGGCCGCTCTTGCGTCCCTACAACATTGTGGCACGCGCGAACTCCCGCGCATAACCGCATACACAGGATGTGTGTCTGGGGTGATGCCACACTGTTTTGCTCGGTCAGTGGAATTGAGAATGTGTCTCGCTCTGATCCTGCCGTACGCACAAGGTGCTGATGATTGCAGCGGCTGAAAACTAGTGCCATTTGAATAAAATGCCCTCAAATATTCATGTATCAGGAGGCCTCGCCCACGGATTTCACTGCAGACATGAACAGAACAGGGCATTTCTCAAACCAGGAAATAATTAATAATTGCATTTAACGCCACATAGGCTCTTCAGGAAGATTATAATGTAAAAAAAAAAAAAAATTAAAACTAACCCACATTAACTTTAGGCTATCTCTGAGATTGCATTTGTTATATTTGGTATACTTTGACTATAAAAAGCGATATTTATTAAATCAAAGTATCTAAAAAGTTTGCCACCAATAAAAAATGACAAGAAAATTTGTTTAGTGCCTGAAAAAGCATGAATATCGGCTAAAGCAGTAAAGCAGCAGTAGGTCCTGAGATCTAAAACTACAAACACCGGGTGTGCACTGTGCAGGAGGCGGCTGGTCAGCAGCTGTGGACAGGAGCCGGGGATACGTCATAAGTTCCGTGGCCTGAACATAACTTTCCACGGACCAAGACTGACCAAGAGAGGAGAGCGATGTGTGTGCTGCTCAACCCTGGACCTGGACCCGAAACAGGTTCGCCGTGCGTGATCAGCCCTGTGGCTGGAGCTACGAGCGGCCTGAACAGAACTTTCCACGGAGCAAGTGCACACTGTGCAGAGCTGGCTGCCCAGACTTGGACCTGAACCGGGACGAGCTTTTGGCGAGAGGACAGCGATGTACGTGCTGCTCAAACCTGGACCTGGACCTCCAGCAGGATGTGGACCTCGCTCAGAACCATGTGAGTGGTGGTGATAAATGTGCCTTATGTGAACATTGCTGTGACACCGGTCGCTGCTACTGCAGCTGACAAGGTTCGATGTCTTCGGTGTGGGCTGATCATAGTTTTAAATTCGCCTTGGCACCAGTAATGTTATATGTGCTATGGCGAAGCATTTCATGTTGATAAAAGACTGTTTTCCAGCGTGTTTTGATGTTCTGTAGACCTCTTGACTTGGTGTAGGATTTGAGCGCACCGTACGCTCACGTCGATATTGATAAATGCCAAACAGGTGGTGACTTTTTCCGTACACCTCATTTACACCCTGATTTGGCCGTACGCAACTTTGATAAATGAGGGCCACTCTGAGCATTTTCACATTTACGTGACCAAAACAACAAACAAAAATGACACTCACCTGAATCGAACTCGTCTGATATCTGTAAAGAAAAGAAATTTGAATTACTTAAAAGCTTCACAATGATTTCAGATGTTTTGTGGATTGGAGATAGTTTTGTTGTGCCTTGATTTAGCACTTTCATTTCTATTCATGGCTACATTTAGAAGGATTCTGTGTTAACTTGATGATTCTATCAATGGATTCAACAGATTGCCTGCCACGCAATTCTCAGGATCAATAAAGTCTATCCATCTATCCATCGATTCCTAGACAAATCTCAATTGTATTGGTACCAATTAGCAAATATAAAGCCATTATTTAGGTACTATAATGTCCTCTTAAAAAAACAAAAGCTTCTCTCTCTGCAATGGCAATCCAAATAGTTTTCCCCCAAACGGTGCAGCCCTATTGTACTTGACAGAAGCGCCCTGTCTGTTGATCTCAAATGATGTCAGACTGCAGTGTGGGGCTCCCCCTGGTGGCCTCATGGAAAATGAGCATACACTTAATTACACAAAAAAAACATGCATGTTGCACTGAAAGTGAACACCTAAAAAGAAAATATAAGAAAAAAGTCACAACAACTTTTCAGTTGTCAGTAGCGCTGTGTATTTAAATTTTAACAGAGTTGTGATTAAATCTATGGTTCAATGCCTCCTGTGGCACTAACAGCTCATTGATTAGAATTTAGACTTTTTAAAAGTCAAAATAAAAGGGAAACTATTTTGTGTTACATGGTACTGTGTGGAAAGGATACATTACACTAGATCTTCTTTTAAACAGTTAACACAATTCTACTCAAGTTTTACCGAATCCTTTTCCATAGTTTCCCTTGGTTTGATATATTTGCATAGTTTATATTTTCCCCTCCTTGTTGTATACATGGCCACAGGAAGTGACGCAAGTAGAGATAAACAATCCAACTGTTGCCGTGCCGACCATATTACACCATGAGAAAGGAGTCAGAGCCCTATTGAACTACCGTCACTACCAACCCTTTTCCACCTACTTTTAAATTCCCTCTTCAGTGACGTAAAACTAGGATTAATACTTTTTCACAGATCTTAGGGATGCACCGATGCCTCTTTTTCTCAAACCAGCACGAGTACTTTGTTTATAGTACTTGCAGATACCGATACGAGTACAAGGCATTTTCTTCAAACATACATCTTTGTAGCTGTATTAAAGTGATTAGTGTTCATTTCCATTTACTGGAGGCATTTATCAATTATAATAATATTACTTTTAAGAGAAGTTTGATCAGAATTATACAGTTAAAGTAAAGCTATTTTATTGAATTGTGTTTTTTGGGTCTCACTTTGTTCATTTAAGATGAAAATTATAGGTATTTTATATAGTATTTATGTCCACATTGTACACACTGGTCATATCCAAAAGTTACTCAGTGCCTGTGTTGTAATTGTATACTGTAATAGTATGTAGATGGCTACTTATTTTAATTAGACTGGCATCATGTTGCAGTAGTAGCCTCATTATACTTTTGACCACAACTGTGTATTGCAAGTTTTCCATCATTTTATGTTTTCATATTAAAACCAGGCATTTTATGTGTATAAATGGCCAAATTTGCATATATATTTTCAGCTACGAAATTCAATTAACCTCTTATACCCCACAGGACCCAAATTGGCCCAAAATAGTTGACAAAAGCGCCATCAAATACGAAAAATTTGACAATTCAATTGTGATTTGAAAACATAAAAACTCAGGTCCACTCTAAAGAAACGTAAAATCTGCAATTTTGATCATTTTTGGGGCAACTGACAGATTTTTCTGAAAGGTTTAGAGATCCCTGCCTCCACTTCACCGAGTCCTGTTCAAATAAAGACCCAGAACATTATCTAACCCAGGGGTGCTCAAATTCAGCCCTCCCAGGAGTTTCATTTGGCCTTCGAGATGGTGCTTACTTTTGTTAGAAGTGTCCACTTTGATTAATTTCCAACAGAATGGACTGTCAACCAAAACAGCTTTAACCTCTTATACCCTACAGGACCCAAATTTGGCATGCTGGGGTTTAAGGGGTTAATGGATAGATAGGTTTAAATTTATGGTTTTATTTTCTTGAAATATTAGCTGCAAAGGGGATTATGGAGATTGTGTTTAGTTTTTGAATAAGCCTGTTATTAGTGAATACATCTGTAAAAATACTAATTTAGGATTGTTTTTTTGGGGTTCAAAACTCAAATCCCTCAAGCAAGTGAAAGTTTGGTGTCTGTAAGCGCTACTATACTAAAGTGGAGATTTTGTAGCAAGAGTGAAATAAAAACATTAAGAGAAAACTTAAAATTCTTGCGACATCTGCGCATGTGCAGACTTTTACCGCTGCCATGTTGCAGTGTCTTCCTGGTAAAGTCTGACATGATTTGACAAAACATCATAATATAAATTATTGAAAAGGGGGAGTTTGGTCTTTTTTAATTACTTAGACTTTAAAACTAAGATGTTAAGGGACAAAAATCTCAAAATGGAACACTGCATGAAAACTCAATGTTTTTGCCTGGAGTCTCCCTTCAAAAGCTGAAATTTATTTTGACCAGTTTCAACCACATTAGTAAAAGCCTTATTTTGTTTTTAATATCAATATAGACAATTGAGATGGCTCGATTTAAGAAGGAATCCAATGAAGTTTAATGGTCAAAACACCATCACCAAACTGTTGCCTATGTAGATTTGCATGTTTCCATACTTTACTTCAATTCAAACCATTTCCCTAAGAGGAGCCATCGCCTGTATTGTTTTCTTGTTTCACCTGATGTTTTGGTGAATGGTAGGCAACAGCTGATGCATTCAGCTGTGTAGCACAGTTTATTTAAATCACAGATCCATTACAGCACAATGCTCAGTTTGTGAACTGTTATTATTGATTTTAAACATTGTTGTAAGTAGTGAGGGCTCATGCCTTTGGACATTTTGGACAATGCGAAAGAGAGGAATATAGGGGGCGCCCTAACCATGAAACCGAGGAGAAAGCAAGACAAATGAAACAACGCAGGACTAATTTCATGCCACAGTAAAAATGTCCAAAAAGTTTCAAACGGGTCTAATATTTTCTCTGAGCAGAGGTGGCAGTGGAACATGTAGCTCAGCTGTTGTTAGTGTTTTCTGTGGAGTGTGAAGAGGGTCGTTAGCGCTGTGTTCACACCTCCAACAAGACGCCACTGTCTGAGACTGACAGAAGCACGGGTTCCCACAGTCCGCAGGCCAGGGACCAACTTTTACACTAGGGAAACTGATTCATGCATTTACAAGTTTCTTTCTACAAGCAAATAACAAAGGCATCACACAAAAACAAATTGATAGTCAATTTTGAAATGTCCCGAGTCAGTCCTTGCTTAGAGGTGGCTCAGACCTGCTCCCTGCGCTCTCCAATAATCAAAAAAGTGTTCATGGTAAGATAGGACCGCTCTCATTAGTACAGGTTTGTATGTCTAGTCCTGGATCCGCTGATTCTCGGGGAAATAAGGGCCGTTAGTGTCTTTCATGTCTCAGCTTTTCTTCACACAAAGATGTTAAGTGTGCCATTCTCATTCAGAGGTGAAGATTTTAGCGGGAAACAGATCTCTGCAAGACGCCCGAGACATCGCTGAAGCATTTGCTTTAATGGGACAGTTAGTCTGACATTCAAGGCAAATATCTGATAATTTAACTGTACTTGTGCTGGTCCCTAACCCAGATTATAGGAAATACTGCTTATGATGCCTGACATAAACATCACTGAACATCTGTGGATAAACCTTCAAAGAGCAGTGTGTAAATATGGGCATTTTGAAGTCTGACAACAAATATCCCTGTTGAAACTTTTACAAAAAACTTGAAGCTTGAGCTTGAATTATACCAATAGTGGTATTCGCAGCCGGGGCTAATTTAACTTGACTAGGACAGGTGAGATAAGTGTGCTGCTTCCTTTCCCGCGGTGGCCACAAGTCACACAAACCTGTGAAGTGTGTCCCAAAATGCTAACAAGAGCTAACACATCACTAACAAGAGCTAAAACATCATTAACACAAGCTTTAAAGAACCAGCATGCTACCAGGAAGTGTGCCACAACGTCAATGGCCGAATATCCAAATGTGAGAAAACAGACGCTTAGCTCGGTCCTCTCTGATGTCGAGGCTGTAGAGCAGGAGGGCCGCATGTATACAGCAAGAAGGGCCACAAATCCGTGCTCAGTGCATTCAAACACAACTAGGTGTGTTTAAGAGAGGTTTAAACCGTGTCCCACACTTTTATTTAGGGTTGGAGCCATAATGCTAGCTCTGTCTCACAATAAATGTTACGTTTTGAGGTTTTAATTCTGTGGAATTATTAGACTGCAGTAAAAAGTACCATCTCTGAGGCCCCCGTGCCGCACTTTGGACATGCCTGCACAACATTGAATATACAAAAGATTGTTTATTTTGCAAGTAAATTTCATTGCAACACAAAGTTGTTTTCATGTTGTATTCTATTGTAGAATAAGCTATTTTAAGTCACTATTCAATTGCATTTTTGCGACAAAGGGAGAATTAAATACCTGAATTAAATACACAGGGATCCCACTCATAATTATTTTCCTTTCCAGCATTTTCCATGACATTTTAACCGTCAACGTCCCACTACGGGTGGATACGATACGCGATACATGACTCACGATAACCTGGCGATTTGCCGGTACTGCAATCCATATATTGCACATAACAGGCGGTATATCACTATTTAATTTTAAAGAAACATGAGCCATATTTTATGACCACTGTTCATTTTTTCGTAAATGGTAACAGATAAATTCATTTACATTTAAATCCATTGTAGCGGTCATTGCTACTGAAAGCAGGTGCCATTTAGGTTCCAGACGCACTGTGTGCATGCCGCGTTAAGTCCAGGAAAGCGTATGGTTGCGTTAAAAACAACACTTTATTTAACAGCGGATAAAAGTAAATTCATTATCAAAAGGAGATTAAAACCACTTTGCATTAAGTGTCTAAAATCACATTTCATACGGATACACACAAGCGGTTGAAAACCTGTGTGCTCTGGTGCTACCTGCTCACACTGGTCTCTGTGAGCCCCACCTATAAGACCTCACCTCTAAGTGAAACACTGACAAATTGGCTGTAACATACATTATTTGTGGAGCACTGCAGCCTCATTAATATTGATGACATCGTTTGTTAATAGACTGTGTTGGGAAAGATGGGGTCTGGACTACACTTAATGAACTGAACATTTATGCAATATTGCGTTTTTGGCACTCAATGTGTTAACAATGTTATCACATTACCTGCCATTGCTGAACTGACTATTGATGCCAATTATGAAAAAAAATGCTAAGATCAACTAATCGTGCCTTCTTCTCATTGCAGTTACCAATATTATTGTTTATCGTCACTGTGCCACAGTATTGTCAGCAGATTTTAGACTTCTAAAACTGCTATTATACATTGCAGTAGTACTCATTTATTATATCAGTAAAAACATTTGCAAGCAATAAATGTACGGATTTTACATTTTGAAAAGACACAGAACAAATACAGCACAAAAATATAAATGTTACACACCTGATTGCCCTGTTCGTCCACAGAGTTGGTCCCTAAAACAAAAAAGATGAAATTACAAACAAGAACCATCACAGCTCTTTTTAAACTAATATAGAGTATATCACTGGGGCATATCATTTTAGATGTTTCACAGTCAATGTCAGAGAGGCAGGAGAGACACCGCCTAATAGAGCTGCACGATTGACAAAAAACTAGAGGTGGGCATAGATTAATTTTTTAAATCTAGATTAATCTACATTAATTTTGGAGTTAATTTAGATTAATCTAGATTAAAATGGCCCATTTTCAACGTAAGCACTGAGATAATCCTTCTCTTAGTTGGGCTTGTTTGGTCCTCATTTACGTCTCATTTCCATTGTCCATTGTGTCATTGGCTGAAGCGACTGTCAATCAAGCACTTGGCGGTTACCACAGTAACAGTGGTCAAAGTGGGTTTTATAAGTTTTCTGTGAAACACATTTAATGTGATAATTATAATATAATTGCTTCATCTATGTAATTAAATACAATGCTTAAAATGTAATAAAATGGACCTAGATGTGTTTTTTCTGGGCCCCCTGTATCCAAAGGACACCAACCTGAGCCCCAGGCTGCAGTATGATAACTCCGCCCCTGGCTCTGGCTTTTTACGAGACATCAGAGGCACATCTCCGCGAATATTGAGCCAATTATTATCAAATCAAACGTAACTTGAAGAGCACAAGCTGGAAAGCACATAATATAGTATAATGGCCAGAATCTGTACTTATTTAGAGAGATGGGCCCATTCCGCCTCTGCAACAATTGGCTCACGCTGCTGTGTGACCAAAATACACAACAAATAGCAATGTGAGGCGCGTATAGTTTTACAAATACTATGGGACAATTGGCGACTATAGAAGGAGAGACGCTACGCGTAGGCTACTCCTTGATAATAATCACCATTGCTCATTATGCCACCAGTTGTTCAATGCAATGCTAAAGCCGGACAACAACTAAAAAGGAGAACAGGCTTTCTTCGGGCGGACAGCAGGCTCCATAACCAGACTGTCTGCCCGAAAACCGGACGTCTGGGCCCTAACTGAGCGGCGGCACATGCCACTGCACTATCACTATGAATATCATGAAAATACACCTGGTTTCCAAACACTAAATGTACGCTTTTTATGCTGGCGAGTTGTGGCGGTTTTTGTTGTGCACCGTCACAAATATCAAGATGAAAGTCATCATAGCTGCGTAATATAGACCCAGCTCCAACACAACTTTGAGAATAGATTAACGGCGATATTTTTTTTATCGCCTGATAAGAGTCTCACGTTAACACAGCACGTTAGCGCCGATAACGGCCCACCACTACAAAAAACCTAATTGCGATTTTTCGGACTGAAATTGCGATTCAATTTTAAAATGATGTATTTATGTTGTATATGTTTACTTTCAGTTTTGTCGAGGCACGAGACGATATGGACATTTTTGTCTCACGATTATCTTGGCCAAAATTATTGCAATTCACAGTATTATCACATCAATTATTGCAAAACTTCTCATGATGAATTCAATTTCGACTCTGGGGCCGCTGTTTAGCGATCATCTTCAGTGAACTGGTAAAACTAGTATTGTCAGCAAATTATACTTCTAAACTGACATCATTGTACTCATTTATTACATTTCAGATTCATAAAACACTGGAGACCCAAGACAAAAGAAAAACCCTCAGTCTTTTTGGGTTCAGTTATTGCAGTATTTTAAATTGCGATGTCGATTCAGTTGCGATTAATTGTGCAGCCCTACCGCCTGACCAGCCAAACCACACGCTTCTCCAATTCTTTACAATGAGTCTGGGAGTGTGCTTTATCTCTAGCCTTTAACAAATACCGCACACGGTTTATCTGTGGCTTTTGTAGACTGCTATTCTCCTGCTGCAAGTGGTACATACATGTCAAAAAGCCATAGTGCTTAAGTATTTTGCAAATGAACAAATGCGTGGAGCCGCATTTATTCACAGTCATGGCCAAATACAGTACCAGTCAAAAGTTTGGAAACACTTTATGTATTGGTTTTCCTTTTATTGCAAGGCTATTTACATTGTAGTTTCTCACTGAAGGCATTAAGATATGAATGCACACATATGGAGTTAAAACAAAAAAAAGTTGAAATATTCTTCAAAATAGCCTTTTTTCTTTGATTACTGCTTTCCACACTTTTGACATTTTCTCAGCAAGCTTCACAATGCAGTCACAGAAATGGTTTTCACTTTACAGACTGTTGAAACCATACATCTGAAGCTCATTTTTGTTTCTTGCATAAATCCATGTGTTCATTCATAGTTTAATGCCTTCAATGAGAAATGTAATAGTGTTGAAAATAAAGAAAAGAAACAATGCATAAAAAGTGATTCCAAACTTTTGACTGGTGCCGAAATTTGACCAAACACCTGATCTAGTGTGCACCTTAAACATCCTGAGAAAAGTAAAGCACAAACACATAGTGGAGCGCACAGGGTTTAACATGGAGTGCACTGGAAGGACAGAGACACATAGGGCTCACTTCACCAGCTGTGCTTTTTCTGGGCAGTGTCCCTTCTCGAACAAGCCGACTAGTTGAAGGTGCGTCTGAACGTGCATGTTGGTACAAGGCTTCAGTGAGTTCTAATGGCCGTGATTGACAGGCGAATTAACCAATCAGAGAAATGCATCGTCCGTCCAACATGGTGGCTTATCAAGTGCAAAGACATTACAGTTCACTTGTTGATTTTCAAACAACTAAACTATTTAAATAACCCAACAATTTTATAAAGAACCAAGGCACTATTGCACTGGGCTAATACATACTAAAATCTTTTAAAACATGTTGCTGATTTCATCCATGCTTTTTGGCTCCAACAAGCCCTTCCACTTTTTCACTTCTTGATTACAAATCAGAACATAGAGAATTACAATGTGGGAGGAGTGCCTTGGTCCTTCCTTTTTCTCTTGTTGTTTTGGTTGTTTGGAATAAAAAGAAAACTAAATGTGAAATTAAGCAAAATATGAATAAATCTGTTGTCATTAGAGATACCAGTAAAAGTCCCTCATGTTTGCGCTGATCACTGACCAAACACGTAGACCATGCCAACAGCTCCGCCGAGGCCCATGAGTCCGGCCAAACGCAGCACCATCTTTTTGGCGTATGCTGTGTTCTCCTTCTGCTTCTTCTCATCCTTCTGCTCACGCTCCTGCTCACCGTCGCCATCTGGTGGTGGCTGGCCCTATCAAAGCACCAAAGGAACTAATAAATCACCCTTTCACAGTCATCACATTTAAAATCAAATAAAGTGTTTTGGGTCTAGTCCTGGTTTATAGTGTATGTAGTGAATTAAGGAAGAAAATACAGAGAAATCTGAAAACCTTTACAGCAGGGTCTGGCCCTTCATCATATAAGCTTTGGCCCTTCTTATTTCTAGTGTACAAGTTAAACTGATGCAAGACAGACCGATCCCACTCAAATTCAACATAAAGTCTCCAAATTCAAGCAATTTACCTGATTTAAGAGGGTATTCTTTTCTACCGTAGAACATTCTTACACCTAGAAAATACTGTAAATGCCTCCCTTCCTTTAAAAATGTCTCAATTTTAAAAGTGTAAAAAATATACATTTTGAATTGTAGTTAGTTATTTATTCAATCCTTCATTCATCTTTTTTGTTTGAGAATTTGAGTTTCACAAAGTTGGACTTAGAAGTACAGATCAGTATGGTAAGCAAAGCCGAAGAGAATACATAAATATATACAGAGCAGATATGATGCCCAAAAGGAGTAGGCAGAAGCAAAAGCTTGTGAGCGCCTGCCCCCTTTTGGATTCACAGTTGAGCAGTAGATGTACAGTGCATTAATTAAGCAAGAAGTATGATGTAATGATACTTTTGTCGTATTCCAGGGGCATTATCAACCATATAGCTGAACTAGCAATATTAATAACACTTCTGATAATCCCAAGAAAAAGGATGAAAACTTATATAAATAAAGTGCTCCTTCTTGATATGCAAAATGCCTAGCAGAGCACACAATGTTGTCTAAACAGGTCTTTTGGCTTGTATTTGCAGGCAGAGAGAGGTTGGCTGCTTTTACTAGACCTTCAAACCAAGGTCTTTGTCACAAGGCTGCATCTTTCCAAGTGTAAAAGAGCCATGATATCATGGTATTTCAATGATTATATACACTATTAAAAAGGCACTGTGTGGAACAACCCAGGTTTTTTTTATTTTGTTATTTTTAAATTCACAACACAACAACACAAAGAAAATTACAACACAAACAATACAGACCCAGCAGGTAAATCTTGGGGCCTTGGGGATGTCACAAGCCATGATATCATCCGTAAACTAAAATACATTGACCCAAAATGTTGATAATTTGGGACATGTCCAGAAGATGTGAGAGTGATTGGCAATTGAGAGACCACACTGAAATTTTTTAGTGATGTGAGGAGTAATAAAGAATCTAATTAGACATTTCCATTTCCACCCAAATTCCCTCCACCTTTTGGAATTAGTAGATGTTATTACTCTGACAAATCAACCTTCAATTCTGTTTCCCATTTGGATTTCACGTATGTATTGTTGCCCACTTGTTTTTGTAAAAGAGATTGGACACAGTTTTAGTGGTGGGACGTTTATACGTACGCATCTGTAAAAACCTTGATTAGATCAATATCAAAGTAGGAAGTACATTTTAAAACAGTGTTATAAAATGGCAGAACAAATCTAGATACAATTCTCTTTTCAATTTTTCAAATGTTTTGAAGGTGGTGCCCTCCACAAACCAGCACAGGGCAGTAAGGCCACTACTGTTCCATTTCAGGAATGTCGGATCCGATCTGCCTGGTGGAAACTCGTGAGAATGAGAAGGCCAAGACAAGAATATTGTTCCCCTAATTGTATTTGTTGAACTTTTCATACCTAGGGCTGGGAACCGTTAAACGATACCAGTCTGGTATCGAAAAATAAATTGGTACCGAAAACCGGTACCGAAAAAAGATTTATCTTTAGAAAGAAAATTTGTCTTCCTGGTGGGTCTTGAGACTGCACTAAAGAAAGGGCTAAGGTGTTTCAGCTCAAATAAATGATAAAAACACCAAAACAAACAGTATTTTATAGAATAAATTATCAATATCACTAAAACATTAAACTAAAAACCAAGCACGAGTATAAATGACTCGATTTGAGAATATTAGTCTTGTTTAGAGCAGTTTTGACTAGATTAGACATATATACTGCTGTCAGCTACATTATTTCATGACAATTTTTACTGATTCTAAGGTAATCTCACTTGAATTAGGAAAATAAAACTGCCAAAAGACCAATTTCCTTACCCCATTTGTAAATTAATTTAAATAAAAAAGGAAATAAGTGGAAATCTATTGAAGCAAGTCAAAACAAGTTAATGAGGTCAAATGAGCCACTAAATCTGAACTCAAAACAGCTCAAATTTAGATAAATAAGATGAAGAGGTATCGGTATCGTAAACCAAGTATCGTTAAAGTACTAGCATCGAAAAAACATGAACGGTACCCAGCCCTATTCATACCAAATTAAAGGTTTTTTTTTTTTACAATACGGCTGCCTATGTTGTCGTTCTTTTTCCTCCTAAATGTGTTTGGGGTGGGGATTCTTCCGTGTTCAACTCAATTCGTTTACACTGGGGCTGCATCTAAAATGGGAACGAAACACCTCCTTACCTTACCTTACCTTACTTGTACCTTACCTTCCTTACCTTACCTTACCTTCCT
>OMNZ01032341.1:9923-33040 GCA_900303255.1 Lesueurigobius sanzi
GGGGGGGGAGGGGGGGGGGGGGGGGGGGGGGGGGGGGGGGGGGGGGGGGGGGGGGGGGGGGGGGGGGTGGGGAGGAGGAGGAGGCAGCCAGGGCACCCAGGGAACAACAAAGAACAGCCAAGAGGGAAGAGGGAAAGGACACCGTCTTTATTTATACCCTCGGACACTGACATGCGACCTGCTCTCACCTATCACATCCGCCAAGAGAGCGGCTAGCATGCGATATTAGCCACAGCCGGGCCCCTGACTGACTATAAGCTGCACATACGGCTAACGGACACGGTATATCAGCGTGATGGAAGAGGAGACAGGCGAGACGTCAGGGCTATTGATTAGGATGAGCGACTAATTCCCACCGAGTGACTCTAGCAGAGCAGCGGACAGGAAGGAGATGGGGAGGGGCGCTGTGTGTGGGAAAATGTCACTTCTACCATTAAATCAGCCCCCACAACTTGCTGAGTAAAGCACAGGAGCTCCCCGGTCTGTGTCATGCCGAGGGTCTATCCTGTCATGCCATTAGCGCATACTTGATCACTACGGGTAATTTAGGTTAATGACTGGTTAAATTAATATAGCGCTGGCTAATTTGCACAAACTGTTTAGCGACTTGGAAGATATAATATACATACTGTAGCTCAAATGGCAATATCCTAATATGCTGTTTAAAGTACATACTCTATAGGCCAGGGCTATCAACAGACTGTCTGGGGTCTGGGGCAAGAAGGCTTCACATAGGCCCCCCATTCCACATTTTCTATTATTTTTAATAGAAAATAGGCTCCTAGGCCCCTCTGGTCCTGGGCAGGTTTCAAGTGATGGAAAATTTGGACCGCCGCCATAGCAATAAACAACAAAACATTAACTACAGATGCTGCTGGGGTGGAATGGATTTGGTCCCAGGGCCTAACGTTGCCTATTCTTGCTTTGAATAATCAAAAGTCATTAAAAAGGTGTTTGATATTGCTTTGTGAATTTGCTGATTTATGGAGTAGTTTGGACAAATGTAGGCCTTGTTACAAAATAGCAGAGTTCAACCTAATTTTTTATTTTGATTACTAAGCCTATATACTGAATCCAGGAATACATGCCCCAACACACTGTCAACAAAAACCAGAACTATTACCCATGTTTTGCAAGGATATTTATATGATTTAAATTTTCAAATAATAAGATAAACTTTATTCATCCACAAAGAGTATTTGTCTTGGGCTACAGTGCTGCTTGTATGCTCAAACAATCCATACAATTCATGCAATACATACAAGTCAAACCATTCTCCAAAACAGAAAAAATGCCATATCTGCAGTGTCTCCAACGTATTAAAACCTTCCCCTGACTGCATTATTTCAACAGGTCTGATGAATTATTAAAAAATATATACATTCATAAAAAGAGCATCCTTCAGAATCAATAGAAAAGATTTATGCTCTGTTAAGAAGGTATTTTTTTTCCCCATGCAGGAGCAAGGCTGTCGACATACTTGCTGGGGCCTGGGACAACAAGGTTTCACATGGGCCTCTTTCCCCTATTTTCTATCATTTTTAAAAGAAAATGAGCATCTTCATGGGCCCCCTTGTTCTGGGGGCCCGGGGCAACTAACCCGGTTGTCGACCCCCGTGTTGACGGCCCTGGCTAGGTGTATACTTTTATATTCATTTTTCTCTAAACTCTTACAAAAACAAGCAGCTTATTCCTTCATATTTGAGGAGGGAAAGCTCTGGATTAGCCAACAACTAATGTAGGATCAAAAACGGCTAAACAGTTAGATTAGTGGGCCGGAGTAAGTACAAAATATTTCTTCGAGGATTATTCATACTAACATTGTATGTTTGGTCAAAGTTAGAAATAAAACCAGATGCTTGCCTGCAATTTCAGACTGACCTTGGTGCCCTAAGCTGTTGAGTGTAGTAGTGTAAACAGTTTCAATATGCTTAGTTAGCATTGTAAGTAGTTCCCCTCAATTCGGTTGACCCTTCTCTTTCAAGGCCCGTAACCTAGACCACTAATTATGCATATCTGGCTGACGAATCTCCCCCTGGTTAGTATTTGGCTAAAGAGAAAAGAGAGAAAAAAAAAACACAACAACAGGGGAGAGGCATGTGGCAGGTTCACGCATTCCTTTCCACTTGTGAAAATAAAATGCACTACGGCCCCGTGCGAGCGTAAAGCTGTGTTGATACAGAACACAAGGCTCGCACCGCAACCCCACTGCGAAAATACTCACACCCCCATTCACAGGAGACAGAAAACTACATTCTCTGGGGGCCAAAAGAGACGGTACAGTGTTGCATTGTGGTTGCGCCGCAGCCAAAACCAGTCTATTTTTAACAGCAATAATTCTCCCATTGTCGCTAATAACCTCTTTTCGTCACGTGCTGGGTAAAAAAGATGAGCCTGCATAGTTTTTTTCCCCCCCCTGAAATGGATGTTATTGCGCCTGACCAGCAGGGGAGCTATTTATTATGGGTTGCCTCGCTAGCATCAGCTTCCTAGCAACGGCCTGATCATACTGTATCACGGATGAGATATGGAAGGAATAAAGCGGTGCACGTGTGGTAGGTAAAATCCCACTGATTAGCAATCCATGAAAGGATTAATGCAAGCACAGGCAATTTATGTCAGGAAAATTGAGCTGTATTGAGTTCCAAATGTATCTATAGCCTTCAGCCTCTCCTATCCAGTGATGAAAAGCAAGCAAGTACTTTTACTTTGTTACTTAATAAAACAATTTCTTTGTATTTACAATGGATCCGGCCTCAGCTCTGACAATCTTCATTCAAATCCATGCTGAAAACTGTTGTATAGCTGTGCCGCCCAAATAATGAGCAGTTACTTTAATACACGCACTTACACTAAGTACATTCCACAAGTAAAGACATGGAGTACTTTTTCACACTTGCTTCAGTCATAGAAGTAGCTCTCCCACTCTCACAACTGCAAATACCAATTTGACATGCATCACATCCTTATAAAACTACCAATTAACAGCGAGGCTTTCTGGCAATGATCTACAGGCTGAAAGGCTTTGACAGGCATGCATGTGCACCGGAATACTAATATAAGCAGTACAGTAGACACACATACTCACACAGGCCTATATCTTGGCTGGAGGCTCTAATCTGAAACCGTGATAAGCATGCAGCAGATGGCGGCCACATTGGAAGAGTGAGCAAGCCAGTCCAGGGCACATTAAAAGCTTCCCCGTGGACATTCTGGTCCGTGGGCTAGTTTGGCCCCTAGTTTGGCTCATGGCACAGGTCTGGCTAGCCTCTTTGGGGGTCCTATGTGTCAGTGGAACACTTCCTAGACTGCTCAGGTTTATGGCAGAGCAGACGAATGCTAATGCGGCCCAAATCAGCCAGCCGTGACCCGCTGCTTCCAGTCAGACCAGGCTGTGGGTGTCTCGCCTGGCCTATTATCCTGCACTACACCAACCTTTTCTATTGTGGCTCAATGAAAAAAAAAAAAAAATCGTCTCAAGCCGTGTCTTGCCCAGACTTTTTCTTCTCGCTCGCTCTTTGTTTGTTTGTTTAGCTTTAACTGTGTTCCAAAGTTATTATTTTTAGCCCGTTTGTTGAAAATAATACATAAGCCTAAATGAATAGTTGTAACCTACTGCTGTTGAAATGTCGATTAAAGTTCACCTTTGTAAAAGCTCTATCAATTAAAACAGATGTGAAGGGTGTGCACAGCCAGTATGCTCCAGCAGTACCTCTGTAGCTGCTGCAGCCGCTGGTCTGAAGGCAGAAAGTTGTGTTTGAGGTTGAGGTGTGTCAGGTCGTGGCTGTAGAAGAGATTGGGCGGAAGCTGCTCCAGGCTGCAGCAGGACAGATCGACCGAGTTGATCCTCTGGGACACCATCTAAATGAAGAAGCACAGAGGATGAGGGAAAATGAGACGAGTGTTGAGGTGACAGCGAAAGACAAAGAGAGCGTGGCTTTAAACGGGATTATCTCCAGCGCGGGGGGCTTAGCTGCTTTTGTGTGTGGCCTTCCACTAACGGGTCAAATGTCAGGTAATGGCCAATCTTCTTAGGATTACACAGTGAGAGGAAAGTTGCACATGGTTGATGCATCTCACTAAAACATCACTCAGTATACATGTGGATGGGACTGAAGCCCATATGAGATGACAAATCTAAAGCATTAGATTAAAGCATTTTTTTCTAACACAGTTTATACAATTTTATTGATAGATGCTAAGAGACACTTATTTATTTTGATCAGTATTAGCTTTTCAAATTTAGTTTATTATCCTATTCCAGTATTATTACTACTGTTTGCAAACCTTTTTCTCTTCTTGATGGCACATTTGCACCCCCCTTATGTGATCCTGTCCTAAGAGCTGTTGTAACAAGTACATTTCTACATTGTGAGATCAATAAAGAACCATATGCTTTCCAATATTCAGACAAATTTGAACTGAACAGACATATACAGATCTTAGGAGTCTTGATAGCGCAAACTATATACAACATTAGAGAAACAAATACTGGCTAAGGCAAATTCCTTCAAATACATAAAGAAAATCAAAAACCCACTGATCTCACAGAAATCAAATGCATCAGGTTTGCTTAGAAAACGGCGATAAAAAGAACACATTTTCGAAATAGACTCTTCAGCAAACTGCTTCTAAACTCCCTGCAAAAACCTGAATCCTGCATGTGAACCTGGACATGTGTCATTTGATAGTCAAATGTGCAGAAGTGGCCGATAAAAGTGTAGCGTCATATCTGATCATCCCTGCAGGGACAGAGAGTGTCAGAGAGTGGGGCACGTGCTGCTTCTACACAGCCTGCTATTCTGAGTGGCCCTCTGGGTGCTTGTGACATACGTGTCCCTGTTAATATTTAGAAAGGAGGTTTTCTGGCTATGGCCTAGTTGAACAGTAAGAGGAGAGAGGCACAGGTCTTTTGCTGTTTGGGATTTTAACAGCAAAGTAAACAACGCCGCGGTTTTCAGTCCACTCAGCGAAAACAAGCCGCGGAATTCCACCGGCGCTCGCAGTCATGCATGTTTTGATGTACAATGCAGCTGACCCGTGAGTAGCGCCGGCGGAGCATATGCCTACTCTTATTGTGTCTTGCACGATACCTTGGCCGCGTGACGATGCCAGCGCAGGTGCTCCGTGAAGCTGTCAAAGCTAACGTAGTAGGTCTGACTCTGAGGACCCGCAGAACTGAAGGCCAAACAGTGGCTGTGCTTCTTCACCTCCTCCACCTGCAGACACACGCAAACACACAGCACAGCAGAGCATGAAACGAGGCATCGTCAGACGCTCTCGGAAGAAAACTTCAGCCTGGGAACAAAAAAAAAAGTTGACACGCGGATGTCTCAATAGTAGCTTGCAGCCATACACACCCAGTCAACCAAGAGCATGAAGCAACTTAAAGCATTCATGAGCGGATGACACATGTGCGTGACTTGGACAGAAACAAATGAAGTAGCTTTTGCAACATGGCACAGCACACAAGATCACAATCTGACCCACATTCTCCAATGGATATTTCTCACGTTGAATACATATTATGAGATATATATTTTTACAATGTGTTGTATTGCCTGAAAACAAAGATGTTGACTTGGCATTGAAGGTACGCTGCGTAACATTTTGGATTATACTATACAGCAGTACAAAATATGCTCCTAATGACACAAAATTATATTTTTTTGCAGTGGGTAATCAAAGAAGGGATGTGGATGAGGACCTAACCTAATTAATCTTATATTTGGCTGCCTTTGGTCAACATCTCCATGGAGACGAGCTGGAGACGTCCCCGCTCCCAGTGAAGTTACAAGTCACAGCAAAGACATGTTTATTTCTTAATTTTTTATGCATTGTTAAACAATGTAAAAATATATGGAATAAAATAAATTAGGGCTGCAAGACGCTGACAAAAAACCTAATTCAAAGAGTAATTGCGATTTGGTATGCAATTTTAATATTAAATATTTATGTTATGTATTTTTCATGCAATTCAATATTGTCTAAAGGCAGTGGTTCTCAACCTGGGGGCAAGATAATTTCAGGGGGTCGCCAGATCATTTTGAAGACATATTTTCTATGTAGTTTAAATGGAAAACGTGTGCTGTGGAGGTCGCGAAACACGAACAGTCGTCATATTAGGGGTCACTTTTTTAAATTTTTAATTCAACCTTTATTTAACCAGGAAAGTCCCATTGAGATTAAGAACCTCTTTTTCAAGGGAGTCCTGGAGTCACGACTAAAAAAGGTTGAGAACCAGATATGGGACAATGAAAATTTTGTCTGATGATTATTTTGGACAAAATGATTGCGATTCACAATATTATCACAATAAGTATTGCAACATTTCTTCTGGTAATTTGAGCTTTTGGTTTAGCTGTAGCTGGGCTGACAGCGTGGCATGTGCACACTTAAGCAATGATATTATTATTATGATATATTACTGATATTACAGTTTATTGTCCCAGTCCAAGTGTTGTCAGCAAACTATATACTTTTAAAACTGCTATAATAACTTGTGGTACTATCTATTATATTTCAGCTCCATGAAACGCGGGAGACACAAGGCAGAATAAAACCTCAGCCTTTGGGGTTAGTCTTGTGTTTTCTTCTATTTATTGGGAAATGTTACACAATGTACCTTCTAAAGAGACGGCTGTAATACTGCACTGTTGACTGATGAATTAGATGTAAAGCTTCTCTATATTATCAACACAATCCTGGATATTTTGACGTTTAAAATAATAACTGGAGAGCCGTCTTACGCTGTCAGGGGATCCCAGCGTATCACGACAAACAGAGCTAGAATTACAATAGAGTTACAGTTAAGCTAGAGCAGCACTTTGTGGATGAGTAGTTCACTTGAGTCTCACGCGGGGAATCTAATGGTGAAATCAGGGTGTGGCGGGAAATGAAGTGTCAATTGGCAAATAATGGTGAGCGCTTTCTAAAGAGACATTGGAGTTAACGTGGCCCTGGCAGATACACAGACCCATAAAGCAATAAACAGGTAGAGGTCGTTTCTCAGCAATAGCAAATCAGCACTTTACCTAACACACAGGTACTTTTTATTGCAGATTATAAATACTTCTAATAAAGGACAATGTTAAGCTATATTAACAGATTAATGTTTCCTTAGACATGCTTTTGTTTTTTTATTGACTGAACAGCGAACAGTGAAATTAAATCTACAGTTGTTGCCAAAAGTTTACATACCCGTTCAATCTTTTGGCAATTTTTCATAGAATATGAATGACAAAACAAAAATCTTTTATTCCACTCATGGTTAGTGGTTGTGCGAAGCCATTTATTGTCAAAGAACTGAGTTCACTCTTTTGAAATCATAATGAAACAGGAACTACTCAAATGTCCCTGATCTAATGTTCACATGACCTTCAACAACTGCCAGGAGAAGTGTTCAGGAGCAAAGAAAAACTCACTTCAGCTGAAATACAGGACTCTCTGACAAAATTGATGTTTGTTTCAAGATATGTAAACTTCTGATCAGGGACATTTGACTAGTTTCTAGTTCTGTCAGGGTATGTAAACTGATGAGCACAACTGTAGCAGTATTATTTAGCAAAGGTCTTACAACATATGACTAAATTATTGTTTTCATAATAGTGGATGCAATATTGATATTGCAAGAAGCCACAATATGTTGCAAAATATAAGATTTGCACATTTGTTGCTAACACAGACACAAATATGTGTGGAGACTTAAAAATGTTTTTAAAAAGTCCAGTTTTAGTCAGGAATTTCAAAATTTTGTTCCAAAATGTAGAACATCCTGATTTAGTATTTTTAAAAGCTTATTTTAATACATTTAATACCCACTGTTGAATACACTGGAACCCAATGTTTTGAAATGGTTTTGATCATATTCAAAACAGCAGTTGAATATTATAATCCCCCCCCCGCTCATATTGTAGCCCTGTTTGCAAACTTTTTGTTTGTATTATAGTGTATTACAGTTAGCCTTCCCTTGAAATAACTCTCTGCTGAATACCCAAATCTGGACTGGTGACTATTTCAGGTTCACCTTGGGCTAAAATTCACAAAACACAAAGCATTGCGCAGTATCCCACCAAAGGACAAACAGTTCCTCAAGGTGAAAAGGACGCATTTTACTATGTAGGGCATTTGTGGGCGGTAATAAGACTTTAGCATGGCAGATTTATGATACGAATCATAAAACAGCAGACCGTAAAAATGGCTGTTTGAGATTCAGCTCTTGCTGTGACTCAGACGTACCTTGCCGCCGATGAGTGGCAGGATGTGCATTTTGCCTGCCTGGCTCTCCTTCACCGAGGAGACGATGAGGCAGGTGCCACATAAGATGACCTGTCGCCTGGTCCAGCGGTTCACCGGCAGCTGGAGCTTCCCTTTGCGCACATTGTATGTGCCAGACAGTTGGACGCGCTCCGAGCTCTCCACTGTCTGCGGCTTCCCTGTAACGAGGCAGAGAAAGACAGGACCATTTGGTGACTGGGTCTGAACACTCATTTTTTTAATCGGCACCATTAAAGCAGTTACTGAATACAGCTGACCTCATGCGCATTTCAGAACATGAAGGTTTGAGGAAGTAGTGTACATTGGTGAGTGCAGCAGTTGTACTTGTTGTTGATAATAAAGCTCCTTCTATTGAGACCTACACACAGAGTTCACAGTTTTTATACTTGATAGATAATATTATGACTAAAATAAATTTAGTTTTTAAAATTAAAATATTGTGACCATTTAACTGATTTGGATTTGCTTGCAAATGATCTTGCCGCCCTGATAACTACAACTGTGTTGTTACTTCAAATAAGTAAAGGCCAGAGCAAAAGAGCTGTCTCCATTTCTTCCCTTATTGACGTTGGAGACAAAGTAAACAGCAGTTCCATATTTGTTTATATTCTGCCTTAAGAAAACATACTATAGAAACAGCTCCTGTTAGAGCTGTACTCTTAAGAGACTGGACCAACTATACTGTACAACAGGGCTTTGCAACATCAGGCCCAAGGCCTAAATTTGGCCCTTGAGCTGAGCATATCTCTTGTGGTCCTCAACATGATTTTGGGAAATCTAATTACACCACTAAGTGACATAAATTATTATAAATCCCCCGAGAGAACCCCCAGACCATTGCTTTAAGTTCATATAATGCACAGTTGTATTTGTAAATGTGATGCCGTGGGGAGACTCAGCCCTCCATTGGTTGATTAGGAAAATATCAGCCCACCATCAGCAAACATGCCTAACCCTGCTATACAACATAGTAATATAGTTCAGTGGTTCTCAGTGGTTTCACACCAACAAAGCCACTCCCCGATTTGCACTGGATCTTAACAGGAATATACTTTGTCAGAACTTGGCCTAAATAATAATGTCTTTTATCAAAATACAGTGTTTAAACAACAAAAGTGTGAAGGAACTTCTGAAGATAGCCAGTTCAGTCAACGATATTTTTAAATCTCTACTACAGAGGAGCACTTTACTTTACTTTACCACAAATTATAACTTGTTTCTCAGACTGACAGATCTGTACCATGAATCCATGACTGACCATTGACTAATCTCTTTGAGGACATAACGGAGGGTCCCATTATTGTAACAACATAGCCAAATGTGAATCTCATTGTATGATATAATGTGAAACTTCTATTAACTTGCACAAATGGAGTGTATCGGGAAGGATCTGATTCTCACTGAAAACCAAAGCCGGCTCAATATGCACATCACTGCTTGCTCATAGGCATCCAAAACACAACATTATTATCACATTTTGAACCTCATCATATGGCTCAGTTTTGGAATGCTCAGTAAATTAGCCTGGCGTATCTTCAACACTACGCACGCTCCACTTCACACTCGCGGCCTTGGTTTCTGCATTTTAATAGCAGGCGCACCTCTTAAATGATGCCCTCACAATCTCCCTCAGTAGCTTTATTGTGTTTAACATGCGTGCCTCCCTCGGACCTTCGCTCTCTCTTTGCTTCACCACCGGCCGGCCAGCCCGACCCAACGGCCCCGGGGCTTATCAGGTGTTCCGTCAACCCCCCGGGCGGCCCTTATCGCTCTGTCAAAACACGCACCTGCTTTCTGTCTGCCCGCACCTCGGCAGAAGGAAAAGACTCTCCCTCCCGCCTTTTCAATCGGCCCCTTTTTGATTTGGTCGCTCGATAGTTTTGGACAATTTTCTTCACTTCAAAAGCCAGATTAGCGTGACTGTTTCCCCCGTTTTTCAATTTGAGGCAAGGCAACAACAAAAAAAAAAAACATAAGAGCGATAAAGTCTTGAAGGAACCGGCACAGATTTTGCAAAGGCAGGAGTGTGAGGACAAGTCAGTAGGGCTTTGAAGGAATTAGGACTTTTACTGGTTTTCGACAAATGCAGCAGAAACCATTAGGGCTATAATGAGCATGTAGCCAGTGTAGGTTCATAAAATGTAGTGTTATGCAATTTTCAAGTATAAGCTCTCAGTCGTACAGGAGTTTTCCATCATCAACCAAGGTAAGCTGTCATCTGAGCTTGGTAGTTTCATTTGCAAGTACAATAAAAAATACTTCAAATGCTACTCAAAAATATTAAATTACTATTGCTAATGCTATGACCAGTAGTTTGACCTCTGCTACAGGGTTTATACAGGTCAAGTGCCCAAATATGACATTTTAATGCCACAAAAGCAAAAAAAAAAACAAAAAAAAATTACATTTGCAACTTTTGTGCAATTTTTTTCCCCACAAAAAAGCCAAAAAAAAAAGCAATTGAAAATGTTTTGCAGCATAATTTAGTATTTTTGAACTCACGCAGTAAGCATAGTGGAAGTCCGTAAGATTGCAAAATGAGGAGCGAGAGAGAAACAATTTCAAAGTGAACAATCTAGCTCCCTCCCCCTCCCCTACTCAGTGGACCTGAAAGCCTTGTTCCCTGTGCACTCCATTTTAAGCCCCTTAAGGGTTTTGGGTAACTTCCATCACATTTTTAAAAGTTAATTGCTTATGTTGTATACTTTTGTTATGTGTGAACGAATACATACATAAATTGGTCAAAGTTATGACAACGGGGATTCTGATTGGTTACTGAGATCAGCAAAGGGAGGGACTTTACAAAAAATACAGTCATGTTGTGCTACATACATTAACATTCAGGCTCAGGCGCGCAATTACATCTATTAAATTTGTAATAAATTATAATTTCCCCTCAAAATTTGATGTACTTCCAGTTTGAATCAAAGTTAATACTAATCCCATAATTCATTTAATAGTTTTAGTGCTTTTCAATGGCTCTCGAAAAACTTAGGCTACTAACAAGTACTAGCCTGCACAGCGCCAGTATGATGAAATATATTAAAATATCTGTTACTAAAAATGAAAGAAAAAGGATAAAATATACAAGAAATAACATGTACATTCTCTTTCCACCTCTGCTTGAACTGCAGCAACCATGATCTATTTTTAAACAGGCCCTGAACTTTTCTCCGCGCAACCGGCTAATCTTCTGTTCATGGCACAATCGATGGCCCGTTTGCGAAAGGTCTGTTTGCCAAATGTGTAACATAACCCGCCATTGTTGATCCGAAGTCATGTTGTGAAGCAAAGGTGACCGGGCCCAGTGTGCTGCAACAGCTGTGCCCAGGCATGCAAAAACAAAGAGGGCCCACAATACTGAGCAATGTATCTGAGGACTGTCACCGAGGGCCGAGGCCGCTCATGTCGATGGCTATTAAAACACACTTGTGAAGTAAGTGGAGTGTACAGTGCGCGAATGAAAACATGTGCTTTATCTTTCCATTAAAGGGCCATTATTCCTATTCGCTGAGAATGCTGTAAAAGGGCAGAGCATTTGAATCAATGAGCAGATGCAAATATAAAAAGCTTATTTGACATGCTCTATTGCTAGAACTAAGATAACCATGCAGTATTAGCGTGGTATAGACAAACTTGATCTGTCTTGGTCATAACACGTGATGTGTTATGAACAGCATAGCGTTACAGTGTCTTCACAGTGTATTAAAGTGATAGTTTGCAAGTCTAAATGTATTACAAATGCAATAGACCGCCTGGGCCTGAATTTTGATGTAAAGTAAGTCATGACTAATCCCCGTGTCCATAACTTTGACCAATGGGAGGAGTTTTCCACTATAAAGGGGAGGAACGAAAAGGTTCATGCCCCCTTTTGAGGTAAACCAGAGGCCGCGTCCACTGAGATGAACGGGGGTCTTCACATTTACGTCTGAAAAATAACATTTAATGTGTTTTATATATTTGTCTAATATAAAAGAGAAGCAAACAAAGAGATTTGTTGCTGTAGAAGATGCACAGAGAGGACAGTTAATGTTTAAAAGTGGCTAAAGTTAGCAGGAAGTTAGCATGTTCGGACTTGTTTAGCCCGCCATCGTGACTTTTTGATTGAATTTGATAAAATTTGATGAAATCCAAGATCAAATTCAAATGCCCATATACCTGTGAGCATCTTATATTTCAATATTGCTTTGTCTTTGACCTATGAATGGCTAAATACTGAAGTCAGAACATGCTAACTTCCTGCTAACTTTAGCCCACTTTAAAACATTACGGTCTTCTCTATGAATCTTCTACAGCAAAAAATCTCTTAATTTTCTACTCTTTTATACTAGACAAAGATATAAATCACATAAAATGTTATTTTTCAGACGTATATGTGAAGATCTCAGTCGATGTTTCCCCATTCATTTCAATGGATGCAGCCTCTGGTTTACCTCAAAAGGGGGCGTTAACCTTTTTGTTGCTTTGTTGTATATATATGTTTTCAGCAGCCAATGTGAGCACGTGCACATGGAACTGGGAGGGGATTTCAGGTCCGGTCAGGAGTAGGAGTGTGACGATATCCCAATATGGAGAAATATCGCAATATTTTCTCGTACGATAGATTATCGATATGCTCTCGCTAAGTATCGATACTTTTATTTAATATACGGCCGCTATAAAACGGCTCCGTTCTCCTTCCGACTTACTTGAAAGGCCGCCAGGGGCGTGCCTCGCGAGAGCAGCAGTCAGGCGGGCAGCAGTCCCAGCTAAGAAGAAATCCAGGGGGAGACAACAGAACATGGCGGAGGCAATGCCAAGGAAAAAAGCGCACACCTGTCCCTCCTCCTCCAATGCTGCCGCGGCCAGCACGTATCCAACAGTGCAGCTAAATTAAATCATCTTCGTAGCATTTATTATGGAAGTCAATCAAAGCTGGTGCGAGTGGAAACGAAACTACGAGGGGCCCGAGATGGACTTATTACGCGGTGAGGCGGAGGGATCTGTCTTTGCTGCACACAGTGATGAGGCGAAAGCGAACACGGGGCTGCAGGAGATTATATGTCCGCAAAAAAGGCAAGTCTTTCATTTACAAACTGACATGGGATGTATCATCGTGGCGCTGTGGGTTCTACTCAGCTCTGTGCTGGCACATGATGTGAATGAGATCAGGGCGCTCCAAAAATGTGCCAAAAATAACACAAACTATTAAATGATATACGTAAATGCTCATGTGATCATATCTATGTGCTCAATCTACACACACATGACCAAGACAGAAAAGTGACACACGCTGTGGACTAAACTTTGCACACACCCACTGTAGAGAGGTGAGGGGCGCAGTGTCATCAGCTGGACACAAACAGCTGACCACGGCTCAGCTTTAGAGGTGTCTGTTAGTGAAATGTGGCCAGGTCTGCGCGCAAATAAGACGTAGGTGCTTCTAATCGAGCCGCCTAGTGATAGTACACTTTATCAAAGGGTTAAACAAAAAAAAGGGTTATTCAAAAAAAAAACACGTGCAGCCCTAATTTTCTCTTTAATAGCTATATATCTAGATTATCGTTGATTGATTCCTGAGAGATATATATCGATAACCGCAGTATCATCATATCGTGAGATAATCGTTAGCCTCGTATCACGTATCGTATCGTGAGGTACCCTGCGATTCCCACCCCTAGTCAGGAGGGGGCTAGATTACTTACTTTTAAAATGTCTTCTCTCTCTCCT
Organism: Lesueurigobius sanzi; assembly: GCA_900303255.1. NCBI lineage: Eukaryota > Metazoa > Chordata > Actinopteri > Gobiiformes > Gobiidae > Lesueurigobius > Lesueurigobius sanzi. Next base: position 23,910 of record OMNZ01032341.1, read on the forward strand.
CATTTTGCAATCTTAATACAAACGTCTACTTAAATAGACTCCGACCTTCAATAACCCAGGCACTTGCTGAATTTAATTGCAAAACCATTACCGCTGAGTCACTGCTTCCTTCAACAATACAGTGTCAACAATACAATGCAACCCAGACAGAGTCTACTGTACACAACAGGTGTCCCCTTTCATTTTAACTTCCAGCCTAATGGTGAAGATAAGGCTAGTTAAACATGAGCCTCAAGTTTCCTTTCGCAGACAAATGAGAAAAGACCGATAAGGAAAGCTCAAGACCGATAAGGAAATCTCAATATAAATGCCCTAAAGCTATTTTAAATTTACAGTATGCTAGACTCCTGACTTCTCCAGCAGAGGTGCAGCGAGAGTGCATTCTCGTGAGCGCACTCACAAAGAGGGTGTGTGTTGCATTAGACAAATTATTCACAAGCTTTTAGCCTCAATATGTCACATGGGCCTATTCCTACTATTTTTAGGCCTTTGTTGGAAGCAGCTCTCATCCGCACAAGCAGCACAGGCTATCTCTTGTATTTTTCCTTATTTCCGACATCCATACACATGCGCTGACAGTGATTAACAATCTCCATATGCGCATCCATCTAATTGTTCCCCCTGCACGTTGACAGGCTGTAAAAAGGAGGTCTTTGAAATTGAGGGGAGATAGCTTCAGAGGATTATTTTTGTGATAAGAAGTTTACAAAGACAGTGTGCACGAATGCCGGCTTTAATAAGCATCTCAGAATGGATGAAGGCTTCATGATGGGATTAGGGGTCATCAATCAGAGGTTCCATGGGAAACTAAAGTGGGCCGAGTGCGGACCTGGGTGGGACTCCGACATGTGTATCCTGTTTACCTCTTCACAGAATGGATATGTTTATAACTCATTGTAAAAAGAATCTACCCATAATTACAGGATTCATGTGGGCGAAAGCTTTATTTATGAGAAGACGAAAGGTTTAAAAGGAATTGTCCAACAGATATCACATCACTAGTACCTTCTTCAGTGTAGCTCAGAGTTAATAATCCAGGTGCACGGGGCCAGACAGTCCTACACTGAGCGTACTCCGGGCTGCCGCGATGACAGCGATGATGGTCATCCCAAAATCTTTGCACACGGAGAGGATTTTTAAATAGCTCCAGTAGAAAAGGGGGAGGGTCTATTCCTAGAGCGACTGGATGTGGGAGTACAAAGATGGCTTCCTTACGGTTCTTAGATATTCGGCGGATACAGCGCATGATGCAATACCTGTGTAACTATGTTTAGATCCACAATCTTTACTAAAGCAAGCAGGTTAAGAAGGAGGGTTTATCAGATTAATATTTACCATGCAACATAAAAAGGTTGTATATACGGATTGCCTTATATTTTAAGGAAATATTAACATACTGTCATCTTAGGCTTATTCTTCTTCTGTGAAAAGCTGCTGCCAGCGTGTACAAACACCAATTACTGGTATGTATAATATTTTTTCTAAATATTTAAAGGCATATACTATTTTTTTGTTGTCACTTCTATTATATATTCTACTTTTTTGATTATGGTTCATTATTATTCTGTGAAAAAACCTCTTGTCTATGTAAACTGCATTGTACAATGAAAAGGAACTTGCAATGTTTAAAATCAATCAATCAATGCTGTACAAAATCAATAAAACCGTGTTAACTACAATCAACAATCAATAGTTACGTCAAGCACTCAGCTGATTCATTCACGACTAAAGGGCTGCACAATTAACTGTGGTCGAACTGGAACTGCAATTTGAACGGCTGCAATTAGCAAATAGTCCCCTTAAGAGTTAAAAGGGTCTAACTGCGTTCTGAGTAGTTCGGAGATCCAGTTTTTAGGTTCAAATTTTTGAAAACTCATATAAAATAATGGAAATGGATCATTTGTTTTTGCTCAGAACAATCTCAGAAAAGCACCAAACTCTACAAAAAGTGGATATAGTGTAGGTCGGACAGGAAGAGGTCCAGGAACAAGGATATACGAATAATTACATTTAGACAAAAATGTCAGATAGAACCTTGTGTAATTGTGAGCGGAGGAAGGTGCAAAAGATTGAAATTATTTAGATAATGAGTAAACAATCAAACAATAAAATAATAGGTCTTCATTGGAATCGCTGTGGCTGGACAATATGGCAAAAAATAGAAAACAATCAAGATTTTTTTGGGGTGATATGGATCAGTTTCGATAATGAAAACCACATAAACTAGCTTTTTATTATGCTTCATGACAAGTAATACCTATTTACTAATATAATATATAATAAGTACCTAACCAGGGGTGCCCAAAGTGAGGCCCGGGGGCCAAATGCAGCCCTCGAATCAGTTTTTGGTGGCCAACAGGCTTCTTTTTGAACATTTTATTATGAGAGCTTGAATTAAGGTTCCAGACTAAATGCAGGTGGGAGGAAATGTTTAAGTCTCTCTTAAATGAACCCAGTTGAATGTTTGACCACCGATCTACAGCCCTCCATGCCGTATACACTTCAATATGTGGCCCCCGTTGAAAAAAGTTTGGACACCCCTGACTTAAACCTATAACAAAAAAATATGTTTTTCACTCCAGAAGCATTTACACCAAAAATACTTCATTGTCCTCCTCCAAACTCCAAGACAAATGATGTTACTGCTACAAAATTAGCTGCTAAATCGGACGATAAAAAAGATTTACCAGTGTTGAGATTGTAATTTCTAGTTCTAGGAATCGCCAGTATATATATATATTTTTTTTTTCAAAATCGTACTCCTCACACATGAGAGAGTGAGATGCAGATGTGCACCAGCTGCTCCTGACGGCGAGCAGACAGCGCAGCCACGCTCCTGATTACAATTTATGGCCGGTCCCTGGAGGCACAGGGAAACACCGCGCGGTTACTAAGCATCCTGCGTGCGTGCTCGGCCGACCTATTGACAAACCAGCCTCCTGCGAACACCCCATCCATCATTGTTCAGTGATCAACGCGAAACACTGACCCCTCTCCATCTTTCTCCCATTTGCCCGATCAAAGCCACTTCATTTGGGGTCTTCCCTGTAACGTCCCGGCGCTGACCGTGTGACGTCAGCGCACCTCGAGAGCGGGACGGCGGCGTGGAGGACCGCGGGGCAGCGCCTGACCCACATAAGCCACAGCGGAGCAGGGCACATGCGCACTCAGCTCGCTCTATAGGCGCTGACAGATGTGATGAGCCGGTTGGCAAGACATGCACTAATAAATGATTCTAAACCCCCTATACCCACGTGTCTCCTTTACTATTCTTCACTGTAATGAGCCGGCTGACTACAGTGTGCTCTCTGCTGGAAAAGCAATGAACACTACTGTACACACGTGGTTAATCTAGCTGCACTACAGTGTTGGAGTTGTAATTGTAAGTTAGGGCTGCCCTACATGAGAAAAAAAACTAATTTTGCCAACTGTTACTTTAGACAGAAATCCCAAGCAATTTACTCAATTCATCAATTTGTGCCAAAACAAGGTGAAAAACTAAATTAGGAAAACCACAATATTATTGCAATATATTGTGACTCAAAAGTACAGTATATTGCATCACTTAATATTGCAAGAAGGACAATATGACAATACATTTTGAAACCCTACCACAAATCCAAATAGAATTTCATAAAGCATTATGAAAACAAAGCAAGATGTTGGATATGTCTTGCCACGAGTGACTTAATGGAAAATCAGGCAGAGGCATGACAACATTATCACTATTTGACATTTCATATGCTTCTAGTCGTGGTACAATATTGTTATTTCTCAACTGTTTTGCCAAATACCAAAGGTCCATTACATGAAATCCTACAACATTATTGCAGTCATTTCTGAATGATCTTGAATGATCTTGTCTTCTAGTTAGCCAATGCTGGCTATCGAAACAGGTAAATGAATAACACATCGCTAACCTATTTGTCTGATATAGAAGAAACTGAAAGAGTAAATGCATTCTTTATCACATCAACGTTGAACTTGAACATTCCTAGTCTGTGAAACCTTCATTGACAATGGCTATAAAATCTATTTCTGATTCTGCTTCTGAACTGTTGATGATATACAGTATGCTGCTCTAAATACTTAGAACATACTGTTTCATACCTCAACCCTTGATGGACTACTGAGCTCCAACACATCTAATCAAATAATCTTTGGCCATGGTGCAGAAATAGCTTATCAAGGGACTCAGAGGGGTTTTTAGATCTTGTTTAATAGTTATTAGGGAAAATTCTGTACAAATTAAAATTTCACCTTGTTTTTTGCGGGTTTAAAACTCAATAAATCAGGTAGGAATTCGCGCTATGCCTCTTACCCTTCAAAATACTGTTTAGAACAAGACTGGAAAGTTCAAAAACATGTGCATGACATTGAACACCAGAATGGGACTTCTAGCTATAAGAGTAATGTGGCAGGTCAAAAGATCAGGGACATTTGGGCATTTTCTTTTTGGAAAGCATCGTTCAAAAACTGTTTCCCTTGATGGACTACTGAGCTCCAACACATCTAATCAAATAATCTTTGGCCAAGGCGCAGAAATTAGCTTATCAAGGGACCGCGAGCTCAAAGTGACAGAGAGCAGGCGCTGGACGAACCGAAGCCAGCTGTTCGGACACAAATAGCCGCACTGGCCTTCTGTTGTGGAGGATGGTGCCACGAGCGCACATATGTCAGCCTCCGAGTGTGCGGCAGGTAATTAAAGGATATACCCCCCTGCCCCCCTCTCTCTATCTCTCTCTCTCCGAAATCGGTCATTCATTCATGTACCCGCCCCTGACTTGCTCTCTTTTTCGGTGCGCGCAAGACTTGAGGTGATGTGAAGTGGCAGGTTGTGGTTAGCCGACTGTCTGCTCCAGAAGAATGGCTGAGAGAGGTGCTACGGGGCATCCAGGGTGACAGGCGCTTCCCCTGAGCAGTCGCGGTCCCGAAACGACTTGGGGGATCTCTCTCGTGGCAAACCTGCGAATAACAGTTGTGATGAAACTCGTGATGTGCTGGGCTTATTGAAGACACATCCAGGAGCAGCCGTATTCCAGAGCAAAATTAAACTAATGCAGGGTTCGTATGCATTATTTACAGAGCTGCGAAGGTGCATGGTTAGCAAGACAGCCAGCCCCCACGAACCAGTCACTACTTTTAGTTTTAGTTCAAAAGCAGAAATGTCTTGGACGCAGAAAATCATATCTCCCACAAATTTGGTGTGAGCCCAAATACAGCTGTTTATCTGTAAGGTTGCTTTCACACGCAGAAGAAATGTAGCTCAACAGCCCCGCCTCCTCCTCGCGCTGGAAGTTAAAATCCCATTCAATTTTGACAAACTCAAATAAAGAGGCTAATCAGCTACAGTATGTGCTAACTACTGACCACAGCTCGGAAATTTGAATATGGCAACATTTTGTAACTATACTTTAATAGTTACAAAACTATAATTGTGCATTTTATGTCCATGAGTTTAAACATTGCTGATTACCTGCCATTGTTCGGTGTATTAAAATCTACTGTATGTACTTTTGAAAAGTCTATGGAGATTATGGTTCTTCAGTCTTCATCTGCACTCGTTACTTCAACTACAGAGTACAGATGAAGACTGAAGAATCTTTGCCTACGATGGACAACTCCTGTACGACTGAGAACCTATATGGAGATTATGAATGGGAATTTGACTTCCGGACCATCAATGATTCATATACATTTGACGCTTTTTAATAACTGTGTCCATTTAAATGTCACGTTACATGACTCTTTTAGCCTTTTCACTTGCCTCTCCGCACTTCTGGAACCAACTCCATTTTAAGTGACTGAATACATGGTTCAAGCTGTTCCACAGCGACACAATGACTGATGTGTAATTAGAAGCGTCCTAATCCTACAAATATCCTCCTCTATGAATGCTCCATGCAGATGCCTTCACATAAAAGGGATCGAGGCGAAACACTGGCCCACCTCCCCACGGGGGCCTGCGGGGGTGTTGATGTGTGAAATGTGTCAAGCTGTCCGCTATGTGCAAGCCAAGGAATTACACAGAATAAAGCGCTTACATAAAAAAAACAAAAAAAGGAAATCATCAAAAAAATCTATTTTTAAAACTTGTAATGAAAGAGTGCAATCATTGGGGTCCTTTGACACACATTACTAAAACATGTAAAATTATAATGTGGTGCAGCAAAGACAGTGAGGCATTAACACATTGTTCTGATGTTATGTATTTTGCAGAAACAATGTCACGTACAAAGACTAAACTGGTGTTGGAGATAAAACAAAGGTGTCCGAGAGGATAGATAAAAATTGGCAGAAGCCTGGGTGTCTTATGTCAGTGTGGGGCTCGGAGACATGAACTGGTGACATTGTGCTTCCGCATGAAGAGGATAAGTAACCTCTGTGGAGCGTCATACTGATAATCAAGCCAAAACATATAGAGACAAGGTTATGTAGCTACAGACGGTACAGCGTGACCCCAATACCATTTGTACAGTTTCATATTTATGACATAGTAATTTCATTTTATGTGTACTCTGCATCATTGTGGCTAATAAACCTGCTTTTGGAGAGAAGTAATTCACATTTCCTCATTTATATTAACATGTGTATTCAAAAGAGACTTGATGAGAAAGGTCTGCTCTTTGAAAGTGAGGCAACTTTAAATAAATATAAATCTGGAAATATCAATTTAATGCTTTTGCTACACTGACATAAGTTTATTGTTTCTGGGATTTTATGTTTTCATGAAAAATAAGGCAATTTATGATTAACTGACTATATTCTCTGTAACAAAATGTAAATATTGGATCCTCAGGTTTAAATTTATGGTATTATTTTGTTGACACTGTAGATTAGTTGAAAAGACTTTTTTGAAGCTAGTTGTGAGAGGGGGAAAATTCCCTCTGAAAGAACCATCAAACAACGTCTGCACATGCACATGTACTGTATATTATCACCAGTTTACCAGAAAGGAAATCACCATATTTGGATTACAAGCGTTTTGTTGGTCACATTATGCGTTATGTGGATATCAAATCAATATTTGTGAATGGATATGCGTGGGGAACAAGGTTTGTAGTCACTTCCTGATCAAGTCCGAGGTGCGACTCAACAAAACATCATAAAATATCCATTGCAAAGGTTGAGTTTGGTCTATTTTTTTTTTACTTTGACATGAAAACTAAGAAGTTAAGAGACAAAACTAGCCACAACCTGAAAAACAAGTGTTTTCACCTGTTGCCTGGTGCTCCCTCTGCTGGCACCAGTTGAAGTACCCAGGATAAAACCAAGACACGAGCCACCATGTATAGCTAACAGCAGGCTAAATGAAGATAGGATTATTTTCTTAAGTTCGGGAGCAGGACCACACCTCCCGCTCTCCCTTCCAGTCCACATCTGAGGTTGTGGTTCTTGCTAGTGAATGAATTGGTAATTTTTTTTTTTAATGTGGAAGACACTATGGCTATATGCCTGTATTATACACAACAAAACACAGATCGGAGTGCTTCAGCAGTGGAAGAAGAATGTAGTATGTTTTTTGATGAGGGAACAGCATTATAATATTGTTAAATCCCTTTACAACTACAGTATATGATAGTATTCTTCCGCCGTTACCAAAACAAACAAGGATATGTAACTGATAACACAGCATATAAAATAATATAGTTCCTGCCCTGTTCCTGCGTGGGTCCAATGTGCTCACACTTGCTATTTACTTGTTATTTCATTGATTATAAGAAAAAGGACAAACTTTCACGTTACATAAGACTTTCCATATTACTCTCGGAAAGCCACCAAGGTCAAGACCTCGGACGCGCGAGTTCAACCCTTTCCACTCCAACACGTCTATCACATTTCCTGTCCCCGACCAGTAATGGCAAAACCGATTTCCATAATGGCCCCAAATGTGTCTGACAATATCAATTAGCACCACATAACCTTTATCACCTCGCACTTTGGAAGACCGCAGACCCTGGCGCTGTCGAGGCTAATACCAAACGACAACAAATATTTAATTTATGCTATTTTGCACTCTCCTGCCTCCAAGTGCCTGCCCTCCGTCGCCCTCAATTATCAAAAGCTCATTGTGTTTATAATTTCGAAGTAATTGCAGATCTGGAAGAGCAACCGTAAAACAAATGGGGAGTTTGGACAGCGCCACAAGCTTCTGATAAGCCAAGATTATCTAATTATCCTGGTGCCGGCGTGCTTTTATCATATTTTTAATTATTAAAACAATTAAAGGTGATTAAGGTGATCTGCAATTTAGATTAGTACGGGGGAATACATTTTATATCATGTGGGTGGATTAATACAGGCTTAAATGCTAAAATAACACACATAGAGGAAAGAAGAGGTGACGGTTTTGGCTCACGGAATGAGATGAGAAGGCAAGAGAGAAAAGAATTATAATATAAATCTGATATTTTTGCTGTATATTACTGACACAAATATGAGGGCAAAATGTCAAGCAGTGTTTGCAAATGGAAATGAGTCCGTACTTAGAAAATAAATAGAGCCAGGTTGAAAGTATGTTTATGTTGACATATTAGATACAAAGATTTTACAGAAGATATTAGGGATATAGTGAAAAAAAAACCCTGAACATTCCATCGTTTTTTTGTTCTAAACTTGATAAATCAGGCTTTGAATTATAGATATTGAAAAATCCTCCTTTGAGTGCCGCAAGATATCATCAGGGGTAGGGATGCACCGATACCGATACCAGTATCGGGTATCGGGTCGATACCACCTCCTTGTACTCGTACTCGTACTCATTAATGAGGCTCCGATACTAAGGGACCAATACCAATTGACGTGCTGCACCTATGAGCACAGTAGCAGTGAGGCACCTCACAGCAGCCTGACAGAGCTTCACAAACTGAAGCATTCATAAGAGGAAATACAATCCTCCACAGATCTGACTTATCTCAGACTCATTCCCTAAATCAGTTTATGCAAAATTTAACCAGTGCTAAATGTTTACTTCAGTGGTGCGTCTACCGTGTTGACAAAGGCAGCGCTAATGTGGCTATAACCAGCAGCTAACCGCTAACGGCACTTCTTAGCGTATTATGCTTAGGGACTAAATGCATCTGTAAAATAAACCCAGCGACTAAAACGGCCTCAGGAAAAGCTTTTGAACG
>OMNZ01032363.1:0-10600 GCA_900303255.1 Lesueurigobius sanzi
TTGAGTAGTTTCTGTTTCATTATGATTTCAAAAGAGTAAACTCAGTTCGTTGGCAATAAATGGCTTCACACAACCACTAACCATGAGTGGGAAAAATATTTTTGTGCTAACATTCATATTCTATGAAACATGTCCAAAAGATAAGAGGGTATGTAAACGTAAACCTTTGAGCACAACTGTACATTTATTTTTGGATTTGTCTCACCTTTTATATGGAATAAATGCAGTGCAAAAACACTTGCTTCTTGCACATTCATTTTGAGTGTAAAATGTTCATGTTATAGACTTCTATTTCAGTTGGAGCAAGTGCCAACTCTGTGGGAAATAAATGCTTTTTTAAAGACATTTCCAAAAAGAAAATCAAAAAATCATTATTTGATAATGATTCACAAACCTGCCATATTATTCTTGCGGCTGAAAGTCCTTTCTACTGGCCAACATCATGCACATGTTTTTGAATATTCTCTCCATATTTGGACACCTTTATGAGAAAATAATTCGACAATAGTTCATATGTGCTGACAGAGATGACATTGAACTTTGTGACTGTTTTTTTGTTTCATGTGGATTGGCTCAGGAAGTACAGAGAAATTAACAATAAACTAGAAATCTGTATGCCCATAATTACCAGCACAGAATTTCCAGCTTCCCTCCACCTCGATGTTAAACTATTGTCTTAAGAATGTTGTGATGTCACGTGAAAGCAACTTATTTCAACTTAAATAAGTGAAGTCTTCTGGCATCTGTGATGTCTGTGATGCAGTCCACGACCAAAGCCTATCTGTGGTTACAATATGGTCACCACTGCACTGCAAAAAGTATATTTCTAGATTACTGTATTTTCCGGACTATAAATCACACCGGAGTTTAAGTCGCACCAGCCAAAAAATGCATAATGAAGAAGAAAAAAACATATATACATTTTTTGGGGGAAATTTATTTTACAAAATCTGAGACCAAGAACAGACATTTCATCTTGAAAGGTGTGCGGAGAACAACAGGCTGAATAGGTGTACAGTATGCTAACGTAGCACATGGATGGTTATTCAGCTACACCAAGCATAAACAACAAACTGATTAGGTGTCTGATATGCTAACATAACATATAAATTAATATATAAGTTGCACCTGAGCATAAGTCACAGGACCAGCCAAGCTATGAAAAAAGTGTGACTTATAGTCCAGAAAATACGGTAGTTTAAATGACTCAAATTCAGGATATAAGTTTGAGATGTTTTGACTAGAGTTAAGAGAATCAGAAAGTCAGGAATAACATGAAACAAGCCAAATAATCCAGACGACAGTAGTCTCGTCAACTAACAAGAATAATATTCTCAAATCGAGTCTTTTAAACCCATGCTTGACTTTTAGTTTTTGTAGTGTTGTACAAACTTGCTGCGTGTTTCCTGACTTGCGCAAAGACACACACAGCAGTTTCAGTAAACAAAAGGCACTTATATTTGTGTAGGTTCTCAGTCGTACAGGAGTTGTCCATCGTAGGCAGAAATTCTTCAGTCTCCTTGAGCTCAAGGAGACAATGGACCCTCGTTAAGTACTTTACCTTTAGCACTAAGAGAGGAGGGCCTAGAGGCTGACTCCTCCTGCTGGTTCACTAGCTTCATAAACCCACAGCGTGTCCAGACCTTCAGTAGCTGATGACGATCTTTGGAGTAAGATCGAAACGTCCTACATTTCAACTACAGAGTACAGATGAAGACTGAAGAATTTCTGCCTACGATAAAAAGGCACTTATAGTTGTGACATCCCCCTTCCACTTCTGCTCCGTCTCGCTCACTGTATGGCCCTGTTGCTCGCGGCTGCATTAATGTAAATAGGTAATTAATGTGCGCCTTTAGGGGAACAGCAGTGAGGAGGAGGCCCCGGGCTGGCCCACAGGCAAACTCCTCAGACAGCTCACACAGGGCCGGGCTTCAAACCAGAGCCACTTACATGCCAGCCACATCTAACGGCAGTCTCCATGCCTTCATTATCATTGATAGAATTCCTCTCCACGGTGATCGCAGTGACATATGATGACAATAGATTCGGTTAAACATTTCAAACCTAATGTGCGTGCGGATTTCTTAGGCCACAATTTGGAAAAATTCAAATCAAGATAAGAAAAATTTAATTAGCAAAAAGTGATAACTCCATGAAAAGTTCTTCTCGTTGCTGCACTCTGCAATTGAAATCAGTGCGAGGAGAGTTGGGATATAATCAAGAAAGAATGAATGAATATTTTTCACTTAACTAGATTTGGACTTTAAAAACATTGCTCTAAAGGAGAATATTTTGCCTTTGCTGATTTATCCCCCCCCCCCCATAGCCTTTATCTGTTTTCGCAAATGGACTCTTCAAATATTTATCTAAGAGTTGTGTGTGGTATTTACTTGGGCCTAAAGACAAACTGACTTTTAATTGGTGTTTAATTGCTTTTCTTATGTAAATATGTCGGAGCTCCTGCTAAGTTTTTCCGATGTCAACATCATTTGACATAGACGTAGTTTCCACCCCCCATGTTTTTGCTAAATTTCACAAAAATCTCCATCCTCATGGTGCACCATTGACCTTGCCCCGAAGCCTTGTATCCCATTGTAATTTCCTTGTAAACGTTCTTAGGACCACAGTGAAGACCCAAACTACGCTACTCCCACAAACGATTCGATTTCTCTTCTTCCACTGATACAGTGTTATGTGAGCTGGATTTTGCATCACTCACCTGCAGCGATGGAGGCCAGTCTCACGTAGTCGGAGCCCCTCTCCTCTGGTTCGTACGGATAGTCCTCCACAAGGCTTAGACCTGCAACACAAAACGTACATAACTTTACTGGCAGCGGGACATCGCCACGGAGAGGTTGTTTAGGGTAAATGGTGATTACAGTGGGTATGATTGCTTTATTGTCTAATATTGTCCAAACGTTTTCGACTGGACTGGGTTTATAAAGTTGAAGACCTTTCACTTTTATCTTCTGAAGCTTCTTGAGTCTGATGTGCAGGGATATTGTGCAGTATGGCTTTAAAATGCCAAAGTGCTGCTCTATAAATTATTGAAAAACCATCATTTTGACAACAGTGTTCATCTGATTTGAGAATTTGTTTTTCTTCAGTCGAATTATCTGCGTTTTGAGAAATCTCTTGCAGCAGAAAAACAACCAGTGAATAATTTCACTGGTTAACCTACCATGAGCCCATGAGCCTTTATAACCACAGTAACTGTAAAACAGTGAATCTTGACATCCCTGGTCTTCACCAATTTAGAATCAAATCTGAATTGTTTGAATTTTGTATATTGTTTCGTACATGTTTTGCTTCTTCTCCTCCTCCTCCTTCTCCTTCTTCTCCTCCTTCTTCTTCTTCTTCTCCTCCTCTCCCTCCTCCTTCTTCTCCTTCTTCTTCTTCTCCTCCTTCTTCTTCTTCTTCTTCTTCTTCTTCTTCTTCTTCTTCTTCTCCTTCTTCTTCTCCTTCTCCTTCTAAGCTTCGTGGATGAGAGGTGGAACTTTAAACCAAACTTCTTCTTTGCTCGTTTTTTGTCAAGTCTCGGTGGATGGCACTGTGCTCCCACGACCCCATTTACTACAAACATGAGATTGACTTGTAATTAGTGTTTGAAGTCAGATTGATATCCAATTAACTGGTCCCTAAAAGCAGCAGATTTTCATCTTCAGCGTGAGGTGAGAGTGAAGGAAACCTGCATATAACACCTTGAATGTCACACACACTGCTGTAATGTGCTTCAATTAAAAAACACTTGGGCCCAAGTCACAAAAAATCTGAATAACTGAAAGAAGAGTGATAATATTTGGCGTTGCTGTAACAGAGTTGAACAGATGTAAGGGACTTTCATCAAAAAACACTCACGATGGCTGAACAAAGTTGTCCAGTTGTGTTATGGTACTATACATCAAGAACTATGTATTCTATGTATTCTATAAATGGTCAAAAGTCCAGTTAGCATCAATAACAACACAAACTTTTATTAACAGGAGCTACAAATCCTGTCATTGCCCTAAAATCCATCGTGACTGTTGTCTGCTATTGTTAAGTGACACCATTGAACAACACAAAAGTTTCAAGCAGACACATTATCTTAAGGACCAGACTGTTAAGGATGCTATTTTAGCGTAAAACTTAAAACTAAGCTGAGATGCAAACTGAGACAAAATGGCAGTTTGTGTCATTACTGTGTCTGTTATTCACAGACTGCAGAGAGCTGGGAGCGCTCCGGAGGCACAGGCTGTTTATGTGCAGCAGAGCAACACTGCTGCGGATGCCAGTTCACACAAATACTTACAAGATGTACTAAAATAAAAGTAGGCCTGGTGTTACCACAAAAAAACATTCCTCTGGTTGAAATTATTGAAAAAGAAAATATTCAGAAGCATTATATTCACATTTAGGCTGATTTATTACTTTTCTGTGCTTTCAGCTCATAATAGATCAGATTGTTGAGAGTTGGTAGTTTTATTCTCCCTCTCCAGTGATGTGCCTCTGAGCAAGACACTTCATTAGTTAATCTTTACTTCTGCTCAGTTACTACTTCTGCTGTATTTCTGAAGGAGTATTTGAGGAGCTACATTGCACATTATTCTTTTAGTACTCTTTTTAGTACTTTGATTTTACAATTTTCCATATGTTAACAGAGGAAAATGGCCCTCATCCTGAAATACCAAAATTGTGATCTTTAGGTTTAAAAAAAAAAAAACCTGATATGTTTTTTTTTGGCACATTGCTCACCCCACTCTATACTCTATACTCTGCAGCCTTACCGTGCAGCACCAATGCAGACTGGTGCAGGCTCCAGTAGATGCTCAGGCAGTTCTTCTCCTTCTTCATGCCGCGTTTGCACTGGCAGCCATGGAGGGGCGTGGCCAGCAGAGCTGTCATGGCGTTCTCACACTGGCTCCTGGCCCCGGGGCCCAGTTTGACGCTGCCGTCCCCTGCCACACACTGTCGGAGGGTGCGGAGGCGCGGGCTGCAGCTGTCGTCGCTGGAGCAGGTATCTCCAGCTCGAAGGCAGTCCCAACCGGTGGAGCCCAGGACCAGGCCGGGACCTCCTGTAGGGACCACACATGGCAGAGAGAGGATTACACACTGGTTTAAGATTCAACACTGCTTCATTATAACACACCACACAATCTACCTTTGTCCAACCATCCAATATTTGAAGCCAATTTTTTTCTCATTTGGAACTACCCAAACCATTTATTTTTCACAAAGCCTGAGCCCCAACAGTGAAATCACTACGAGGTCACAAAAACAAAACACCAGTCACTTCCGATGCTATTCACTCACTGATTATTTCACCAAATCATCCTATTGAGTTTTCAAATAAACTTAAATATAAATATAAAAGCAAAATAAATAGATCCAACTTAAAATATCTTGGGTTGCTCTTAGAGGTGCTCTTTGACCCCAACTGAAATGTGATAAACACATTAAGGAAGTCTCAACAACAATACAAAGTAGGCCTAATCTAAATGGTTTCAGATTAAAGTGCATTGGGTCACTAAAGGAACAATGAAAATCATGGGCAGACATCCAATCCATGTCCACCTCTGCAATATCCTTGAAGTATAAATAGCCGAACTTTGAAAGCTTTGGTAATTTATGCTTTCTCAAACTAATATTCAAATGTATGAACAATCACCTGTGCCACTCAACAATAGAGTCAACACTGCAGGACTTTGGTCAGTCGGCCTTTTCTTGCAAAAGTAGAATTCAGTCTAAAATTGTACTAATTTATAAATATCCGTGTGTGTGTGTGAGTGAATGACTGACTGAGTCAACAACAATCAACACTTCCATTCCTAAACCAGAGCTGAATTGTGCAAGTTTTGTTTTATGAATCTGGAATCATAAGTCTTACAATTAAAAAGCAAAGTTTCTAATGTTACTGTTGCCTAAGGTATGGTGTAAGTCTGGTCCGCTAAGAGAAGAAAGTTTAGTTAAAGCAGATTTTAGTGCACAGCCTGAAGCCAGAATAAAATCTAACCTGATGCCCATTTGTGGAGCTGTAGCCCCATTCATTTTTTAACATTACACGGCGCTCAAGTGGTTTACAGAGCTTTAAATGCTTTAGATCTTCAATAAAACAAGCCCCAGCAACATTACACGTGTTTCTTCAGTTCTGGAATAATGTGCAATATAGAGTTTACAGAGAAACTTTAACAAATCCTGCGCCACTGGACCCGACTGAAGAGACGTGACCCCTCCATGAATTGGCACCTTATTGAGCTGAGTGGTTGGAAAGCACTAGAGTTAAGCTGCTGGGGCCATAAGCTCCCACTGCAGCCTCGTCGAAGAAGGTACTCGGTGACATAACAACAAATTGACTTTGAAGTATTTTTTTCAATGGCATTTCAATTCCATTTGCAAAGGCTGTAAGCTACACTGTGTTGGGCGTATTCAAGTGGAACTCAGTAGGTTACAATGTTTTTAATATTGAGGCTGACAAGCGATGTGTAAATGAAGTCATTTTAATACAAAGTAAATGGAGATTTTGGATGAGTCCAAAAATCATGGCTTGGTTCTGTTTATTTTCTTTTTCTTTACTTGGTGAGCAGTACCAAATTGAGGAGAATTGTATGTATCTGTACTTTACTTGAGTAGTATTTTGATTGACAACTTATTACTTTTCCACTACATTTGTAAAAAAGCTCTCGTTACTCGTTTCTTATGGAGTGCAGACAAGTTGGTTGCGTTGTGGTTTTTTCTCTGATTTAATATCATTATCATGCCCACTCTGGAACACAAGGTGGCGCTGCGCAGATGTATAATTCAATGCACTAACCATACAGTGGTTTATCACTAATTTAGTCTGAATATATGTCTTGTTTTTCTATTTTTTGGTCATTTTTTTCTGCACGAGTTAAACCAATGACACGTGACTTGTTCCTGGACCGTCAGACTGTAGCGTCCTTCCGCTCGCCATCAAAGTGCATTGACTTATTAGCAGGTCTCACACAAATCAAAGAACATGGTGGACAGCGAGTTACTGCGTGTTAAAAATGTGATGTTAGATGTGAAAACAGGCCTGGAGGAAAGGAACTGTCAACTCAGAGATAATGGCTAGTGTTAGCCGTTAGCTTCCAGACACAAACACTGTTGTGAACACATGCGTTCCGTCCAGTAAAGTGGTTACATCTGACATAATGTTTTTAACAAGCTGCTGGTCACATTGTATCAGTCACTCGCTCGTCAAATCTCGAGGTATTTCTTCATTTGTGTGAGATACAGTACGCTAACAACTCAATGCAAAATAATGGGGAGCGGGAGGACGCTACAGTCTGACGGTCCAGGAAGAAGTCACGTGTTGGTTCTGCGCATCTGCAAGAGGAAAAGACTCAAATATATCTTCAGAAGTAGGTAAAAGGTACTGCGTGATGACGAGACGAGTGCTTCAATTGGCTCAAGGAAGATGTTTAGAGAAGCGTGGTAGACATGAAGGTGCTCTCAAAGACAATATGCACAAACAGAAAAAACCTTGTTGAGACCGTACTGTGTAAATGTAGAGGTAAAGCAAGAAGTCCGAGGCACTCAGTATGTGGAAAAATAGTCTTCATCAGGGCTTTGTGTGTAAATAAAGGATTTTTAGTCTATTTTTCTACATACTGAGTGCCTCTTCTTGCTTTACCTGTACATGATACAGTCTCAGCAAGGTTTTGTACATCTTCAGAAGTATTGTATATTCATATGTTTCATCTTTTCAAATATTCACAACACTCTGTACTTATTACTTTGAATACTTAGGCACTTTATGAAACAAATACTTCAGTACTTTATCTTACTGTAAGTACATTTTTCACTGGGCAACTTTCCCTTTCATTGGAGTAATATTTGACCAGGAGCACCTGTACTTGAATGAAGTACTTGGCCCACCACTGCTTATACATTATTACCATGTTCTTCCGAGGCCCTCGTCATAGACACTATTTGGGGACACTCTAAAATGCAAACTATGAAGCATTTCTAAAGCATTTGTAAAGTATTAGAGATTGATGTTTCATGGATACACAATTAGCCATAATCCTAAACCATTCCAACACAGAGACCACCTATTTAGGGGATGTATTTAATATTGTGTTTTATGTCACCAAATATTGTATAAACCCGTCAAAAACAATGCCAAAACAAGTTAAATGGTGAACACGAGATCTCCACAATTTTAGTCCGCCCGACCATTAGAAATGCATTGGTCTTTACATGGACTAAATTTGCACATTGCTTGTCAGAAACAATCAGACACGGGGAAATGTGTCTCGCATGCAAAAATGCTGCAGTGTTTTTTGGAATTACACTGTGAAAGCCACGGGGGTTGCTGTTTTATTCATAACTCCATCCAGATGTCATGCGCAATCGATCTGACACCGGCTCCTGCGATGTGACATACGCCGCTAAAAAAGAGAAGGCAATCAAATAAATTAATAATAAAAATCTTCATCGGCGGCTAGACAACGTGCCAGTGGTTTCCTATTGGGGGCATGTTGTTCGCGGCTGTCACACTTTGCATTCAGCGCTAATCACATGCAAGTTTTCTCCCCCTAAAGGGCAGTAGCAAACAGCTTTGACTCCCAGCAGCGAGTGAGCACCAAACAAAACGCACTTATGAATGATGTATGGCGCCGCGAGTTTTCAGTCCATCGGAAGGTCTATTTCGGGAACAGTGCTGACCGTGTAAACCACAAAAACATGAGGCTTTTCTCGCCAAAAAACAGAAGCGGCGTCTCATGCAGCGGAGACGGGGAAAACCAATAAGGCTGTTTATGTTGCACTCTCTGCAAAGTGTGCTTCCAGCTTTTCAAAACATGGAGCTGTGTAACGTGACATCTCATTCCAATTACAAGGCTTTCCACTGCTTCACCTTGAGATAACTCCATAAATAATCTATAAGTACAGCCGGATTGTATGGCGTTATTACTGCCAACTGAGTACACTGTAAAAAGTCATGTGGCCATTTTGTTAACGGAACATCAGTAAGTAACTTCTTTTCACGTGGCAATGGGAGTTTTGGGATTTTAAAATCACATTTCTAAGTTCAAAACCTCACAACCGAATTGTCTGAGCTAACATGACAAAATTATTTACATTTTTCTCTTATTTCATACAACTTACATCCACAGTTTGATTGAGCTTAAAATGTTGTAGCAAAAACAAAACAATTGTGAGTTGAAGTACCCTGTTTTTTCTTACAGTATACTGTGCATTTAGGCTATATCATGTAACAAGATATAATTTCTTACATACTAAGGCATTGGTTTTATATAGAGCTTTCTTGGATTTCTTGCATTATTCATTCACTCCATACTTGGTGGTGGTAAGCTACAGTTGTAGCCACAGCTGCCCTGGGGTAGACTGATGGAAGCGAGGCTGCCAATCTGTGCTATTGGCCCCTCCAACCACCACCAACCACTCACTTACTCACTCACTACGTTTGCCCATACCACCACCTGAGCTACTGCAAAGATCTGTCTAATAAAAGTGGCTTTGTTTCACTCATGGTTAGTGGTTGCACGTGAAGCCATTTATTGTCAAAAAATCTGCTTGTTTACGCTTTTCAACTAGAAACTATAGCCAAATGTCCCTGATCAAAAGTTTACATATTGTGCATCTTGAAACAAAGAGTCCAATCTGCACTATTGGCCCCTCCAACCACCACCAACCAACCACTCACTCACTACAATCGGCCATACCACCACCTGAGCTACTGCAAAGATCTGTCTAATAAAAGTGGCTTTAATAGGAAAGAAATACTGGAAACAGAATTGTTGTGATGTGTTGTTTTTGCATGAGCTCAAACTAAATTACCAAATACTAAACTAAACTAGTCCAAAAAAAGTTAATTTGGTTTTCCTCTCTCCACAGGTTGGGAAATGACTGGTTTATGTGAACGACCTCCCTGGCTGCTGCCAAGGTGCTAACTGTCTGTATCGTATGCAGACGATACAGTTATTCATTTGTTTGCCAAAACTCCAGCTTTGGCAGCACAGCAATTGACACAAGCCTTGTGAACATCTCTCAATGGCTGGAGCTGTCTCACCTCACCTTGAACATAAAGAAAACTGTTGCTGTTTGTTTCTCTATAAAAGCACTTTTGAAGTCAAAATAAACAATGAAATAGTACAAGAAGTTACAGAAACCAAATACCTTGGAGTTAGACTCGACAGTAATTTGAAATTTCAAAGTCAGGTCAAAAGTGTTTGCAAAAAAGTAAAATCCACCTAGAGCTGTTTCCAATTCATTAGGAGGGATCTGTCCCATCAGGCTGCGTTGTTATACATGCCTGCAATGATTTTTTCACATCTGTCATACTGCATCACATCCTGGTCACAGACCTCTTCTTCCATCTCAAGCCAGCCGTTTCACTGTACAAGCAGGCACGAAAGGTATTTGACAAAAAACCCATGAGATGGCATCACTGTGATATCATTCAAAGGCATCGTTTTTTCACTTTTGAAAATTTTGTAAATTTTAGTATTTTGTAATTGGTTTTTAAATGTTTAAATCGTCCGGTAGAACAATTACCAACTCCAAAGTAGCACACAGTCATGCTGCAAATGAGACAAATGGAGGGTTATTGATGTGTGATTATTGTGGTATGATA
>OMNZ01032368.1:2127-22654 GCA_900303255.1 Lesueurigobius sanzi
ACAGCACCGCCCCCCTGTGGAGGTATGGAGAACGGCATCAGTGACAGCAGGAGAGAGGAGAGAGACAGAGAGATGGAGAGAGAGAAAGATGGAGAGAGAGAAGGATGTGAGATGGGGAGAGAGGGGAAGAGAGAGGGGCGAGGGAGAAAGAGAGATTGAGACAAGAGAGAGAGATGAGACAAGAGAGAGGAGACACAGAAAGAAGAGAGAGGAGAGAGATGGGGAGAGAGAGAGGGAAAGAGAGAAGAGCAAGAGAGGGAGGAGGAGAGAAAGACAGAAGTACCTTTCTTCAGTTTCCGCACAGCGACCATGCGGTGATTGGTCGACAGCTCCCAGATACGCAGCGTTTTGTCATCGCTGACTGTGGCACAGACGGGCAGCAGCGGGTGAGCGGCCAGACCCCACACCTCACCCTGCAGGTGTCCCTAAAGAGAGCAGCTGTAAGGTCAACCCTGCAGGTGTCCCGAAAGAGAACAGCTGTAACCTGTAGACCTGGGCCTTGCAGCTGTACAGACCTGGAGCAGCAGGGTGATGGCGCCCGTTTTCTCGATCTCTAAAATCTCTCCGTTCTTTGTTCCAACAAAAATGAGTCCGTGTCCCAGAGTCAGCGCCCGAATCGACGGGTTGTCCTCCAGCAGCAGCCCTGAGAAAAACAGGTCAGAACCAGGTCTAAACCAGGACTAAACCAGGTCTAAACCGGGTTCAAACCAGGTGTACATAGAACTAAACCAGGTCAGGACCAGGTCTAAACCAGGACCAGACCATAGGTTACATTAACTGAAAATTCTCTGTCAATTCAAAAAATTTTGAAGGATTGAAAATCAAGCCATTGTCATCTTTTGAGAGTTTTACATACAATTTTTTAACACAATGTAGTTTCCAAATTTATGTTCCATGATTCTGATCACAAATTATATTGAGATTTGCATCCATTTATCCTGTGTTTTCTTACATAATACTAGATATGTAATGAGACATTAATTAATGAAGGACAAAAATAGCTCATGACAGATTTTTTACAACCCTGTCTGTCAAAATGACTGAGAAAAATTGTCCCTAGCGAAACCATTGGACCAGACACACACCTTTAGAGGCCGGTGACAGCGAGTTCCTTTTGACGGCGAAGCTTTTGAGGCAGCGCTCGAACTTGTCGTCCCACAGTTCCACAACGCCGTCTTTCCCTCCGCTCACGAAGCCCTGAGGCAGAACAGCAGCACGGTCTGAGACACATCACACACCGAAGAAAGGTCTGAGAAGCTTAAAGGTCCAGACCTGGTCCAGGGGGCAGATGCTGAAGACCGGTCCATCGTGGGTCTTGAAGGTTTTGGTGAGTCTCGTGTCTCGCCACAGGAACACGTCTCCAGAGCTGGACCCAGAGAAAACCAAGTCCTCAGTCCGACCGAAGACCAGCGCCGTCAGGGTCTCAGTCCGACGAGAGCCCCAGATGCCCCTGCGCCCGACCAGACCTCCTCCTGGAACAGAAACCAGGACTGAATGAGAGTGCGTTTGTGAAGTGACTCCATGGCTACAATCCAGAGTGTTGTGTTTACAAACTGGACCAGGATTAAACCAGGACTGAACCAGGACTGACCCGAGTGTTGCCAGAACTTGATGTGCTTGATTCCAGCAGAGACCACTTTGTCGGTCCTGAACGGGTTGCTCCTCAGAACCAGGACTTTGTCTTTGTGAGATCTGAAACAGGTCAAAGAGAGTCATCTGTACTGGGTTTTACAGACCGATTGAGGACGGTCTCAGCCACAAACAAAGCCATGTTTACGCTCCATTTCATGTCGAACTAAATGTTTCACAGACAGAGGAGTAAATGTCCGAGGCATATTTGGTCTATTCTAACTTAAGGTAAGAAGAGGCTATTATTTAAATTCTTTGAGTGACTGAACTGGGATGATGGAGCTGTGCACAAGATGTGTATGTGCGACTGTGTGTGCTTTTGGTCTTGGGCATACTCCATGTTATTATAGGCTATCGTACGTCACCAATTATTATCTTGGAAAGAAACCCTAGACCTTGATAAGTCGATGCCTGACATATATTAGTTTGCTTGCATTAATGCACAACATTGCAATGGCTAGCACAACAATAATGTAAACAACAACAACAACAACCAGCTGCAAGTATTTTTAAGTAAACTGAAAGATGTATTATTCCACACTAGAAAATCATGCACACATACATCAACAGCTCATCTGGTCCTGTATGTAACTGAACAGCTGCATGCTCACCTGGTCCTATATGTAACTGAACAGCTGCATGTTCACCTGGTCCTGTATGTAACTGAACAGCTGCATGTTCACCTGGTCCTGTATGTAACTGAACAGCTGCATGTTCACCTGGTCCTGTATGAAACTGCACAGCTGCATGCTCACCTGGTCCTGGCGAGCCGCTCTCCTCGTCTCCAGTCCCATATGACGATGGAGTGAAAGTCGTCGAGTCCCACAGACACCAGGCTCTTCCCGTCCACTGAAACAGAACACGGGCCTGTCAGGTGTACAGTCCTCTACGTTTATATACAATGTAGTATTGTGTGTAGTGTGTAGTGACCGGTGAAGTCCAGAGCGATGACTCCGCGCTGGTGCTGTCCTCGCAGCAAAGACAAACACTTCAGAGACTCAACGTCCCACACGTGGATCTCAGCATCACGCCCCACCTGCCACAGAAAGGGATTTATACATTTACAGTATATCTGGTCCATCCCTCACATGTGCCCCTCCCTCACCTGTGCCCCTCCCTCACCCGTAGACCCTCCCTCCACTGTAGCCCCTCCCTCACCTGTAACTTTTACCTCACCTGTAGCCCCTCCCTCCCCTGTAGCCCCTCCCTCCCCTCTGACCAATCCCTCTTCTGGCCCCTCCCTCACCTGTGGCCCATCCCTCCGCTGTAGCCCCTCCCTCCCCTCTGACCAATCCCTCTTTTGGCCCCTCCCTCCTCTATAGCCCCTCCCTCACCTGTCCCGAGGCGACGATGTCTCTGTTTGGGTGCAGACAGAGACAGAGGACGTCATCATCATGCCCCTGGTAAAACCTCTGAGAGTGAGTCATTCTGTCATAGACCACACAGACGGCAGCAGCGGGGAACACGAGGGCCCCCGACAGACAGGACAGCAGAGCGCCACGAGTGTCCCACCCACGGAACCTGGAGGATTATGGGAAATGTCCAGGTTAGACAGAGTCAGGTGGATTATGGGTAAAACAGAGGTTAGACAGAGTCAGGTGGATTATGGGTAAAACAGAGGTTAGACAGAGTCAGGTGGATTATGGGTAAAACAGAGGTTAGACAGAGTCAGGTGGATTATGGGTAAAACAGAGGTTAGACAGAGTCAGGTGGATTATGGGTAAAACAGAGGTTAGACAGAGTCAGGTGGATTATGGGTAAAACAGAGGTTAGACAGAGTCAGGTGGATTATGGGTAAAACAGAGGTTAGACAAAGTCAGGTGGATTATGGGTAAAACAGAGGTTAGACAAAGTCAGGTGGATTATGGGTAAAACAGAGGTTAGACAAAGTCAGGTGGATTATGGGTAAAACAGAAGTTAGACAAAGTCAGGTGGATTATGGGTAAAACAGAGGTTAGACAGAGTCAGGTGGATTATGGGTAAAACAGAGGTTAGACAGAGTCAGGTGGATTATGGGTAAAACAGAGGTTAGACAGAGTCAGGTGGATTATGAGTAAAAACTGGAGACAGAGTGAGTGTTACCCATGGACAAACGAGAGCCGTAGTCCTGTGCTCGGAGCCGTCTGTCTGCAGCTGTGCAGTGCCCTCTGCTGGTGAGACCGAGGCAGGTCCTGTTTATAAACCGACCGCTCGTACTCGGTCTGGACCTCCTGCTCCACTTCAGAGTCCAGCTCCGGGACTTCGGACTGATCCGAGTCCGACTCCCCGCTGTTAGAGTCAGCATAGCTTTCTGAGCGCCCCAAAGGTCCGGGACCATCAGCAGCAAGGTCCAGGAACATCCAGGAGCAGCAGCAAGGTCAGAGAAGAAGCACAAGGTGTTATAAAACTGCATGGCCCTAGAACACTGCAGTTATTGTGCAGTAGACCACACTCTCCATTAGAGGGCGCTACAGCGGAGGAGACACACAGCACACCACCTCATTGGCTAATGCTAGACAGTCGCTGGAGAGGGACAGTCTGCTGTGAGAAGCAGAGATGTCATGACACAAATTAAGGTTAGGAACAGGGATGTGGTTAAAGTTATGTATATTTTCAGCCAGAGCAACTCATAGATCTATTTACAATTACAGCAGGCGGTCCTTCCACATTGACCTGTGGACTTCTCAGCGCAGTATTTGAAGTATTTGTATTAGTGGTGACTGAAAATTCTCTGTCATTTACAGAATATTTTTAGCTCTGACAGAAAATTTTGAAGGCCATCTGTCATTATGAAGGACTGACAATCAAACCCCAAATTAAATACAAACGTGAAGTTACAATTGAGGAATTACTGCAAAAAGTGATCTCTTGAATCCAGAATATTTGTCCCTATTCTGAGTAATTTTGACTTGCCATGTAAAATTATTTGCCAATGGAACAAATATGTTTTAACTTAAATTAAGAAAAACTTCAAAGCTTCAAGTAAATTTTGATTTATGATCTAGGTTTTAGTGCAAGAAGTTATTTATTCTTAATTTGTAAAAACATCCTTGTTCTATTGGCAGATCATTTTACTTGTCAAGTCAAAATTAATCAGAATGAGGTCAAATATTCCGAATTCAAGCAAATTTCACTCATGAAGAGATCACTTTTTGCAGTGAGTACAGTAGAATACAAATAATAACCTCCTATTCTCATTTCTAACAGTGTAATATGAGCCTCAATATTGACGACATCATCCTTTGAGAGTTTTTTGCACAACTTTTGGCACATTGTAGTTGAACTAAGACATATACGTATAGTTTAGCGTCATTTATACTTTAATATATTTCCCTAACATAATTAATAGGTGTATATATACGGTACACCTACTGCATATATTGAGAGATTATTTAATGAAGGATTAAAATAGCCCATGACTGATTTTTTTAAGACCCTGGCCCTCAAAATGAAGGAGAGAAATGAACCCTAGTGAAACCACTGATCGAGCCGTTGATTTTTGACCCTAATTTGTATCAGTATCCGTGTTAATACCTTGCAGTAATGGCTCTAAAGCTCCTGTCATGGGCGTCTCGGGGATAAACCTCCACTGGAACACACTGTGGTCGGCGCCCCCTGTTGACAGCAGCCACTGAAGGTCACTGCTCCAACGCACGGCTGTCACCGGCGCCGCGTGGCCCAAATACTTCTTAAACTTTGCTCCTGTGAAAACACAATACATAGAACTGTGACAGAAAGGACTTCATTATGTAACTTTGATGTGTTGTGGTGTTTTGGTTTTGTTTTCCTTTTTTCTGTGTTGTAAAAATTTAAAACTTTAAAAAACATGCTGCACAGAGCCTGTTATGGGCCGCATTAACAGGAATTATACAGATATTAACCATAAAACAAACACTTTAAGTACTTAAAGGACATTAAGTAATGATACAGTACTTTAATGAGTACTGTGTTACAAAGTACTGTACGCTAAATGTTTTGGTTGTTTAACTAAAATTCATTCAGAACGTTTAGGACAAAGTAACCAAGTGAGAATAAATCTTTTTCCAACAAGCTGAAACCTCATATTAATTCATACAAAGTCACTACAGATGAACTGACCTAAAGCAAAAAACATTTTCATCAAAAGGGAACAGGGAAAGTATTTACAGCCGGGCCTGCGTTATGTTAGCGTATCTTTAGCATGTTTTAGCATGTATTTAGCATGTTTTAGCATGTATTTAGCGTGTGTTTAGCATGTGTTTAGCATGTAGCTAACCTCTTCTGGCGCAGGGGAAGCGATACAGCCAGACCCTCCCATTGGCATGTTGTGTTAGGATGTCTTTAGCATGTTTTAGCATGTATTTAGCGTGTGTTTAGCGTGTGTTTAGCGTGTGGTTGACCTCTCCTGGCGCAGGGGAAGCGATACAGCCGGACCTGCCCGTTAGCGTGTGCGGTGGCCAACACGGCGGAGCTGAGGTTAGCGTGGGCCGAGTGCACATCGGTCTCGGAGCCGTATTTGGGCCAGATCCCATTCACCTCTGACCCCACGACCCCCGTCCAGGTCATCCACTGCAGCCCCCGCAGCTCGTCCAGAGACACAGGCCGCCCTGCTGCAATATGCACAAAAATATATTTCACACAAACGCAGTGAAACATACAGTGGTATGAGGAAGTTCGTTCAAAGTTCACCTTGGAACTATCAGCAGGTCTTACCCGGCATCCTGTAGAAGCTTCTGTTCCCAGCTCCATCATTAGTAAGGAGCACCCTGCTGTCCACAGACCAGTCCAGGTGAGTGATGACCCCTGCAGCTGTTCCCCCTGCAGCTGTTCCTCCTGCAGCTGCTCCTCCCTCCGCAGACCCGGCTGATCCTCGGCACTCGCCCACCTTCTTGTAGCGCTGCGCTGTGGCGTAGATGTCCACACAGCCGTCGTTACAACCCACGGCCAGCAGGGCGTCGTCTGGAGAGAATTTCAGCTCATGGATCACTTCACGCCGCTCCTTCACGTGCACCACCTCCGACAGGTCTCTGAACAGAACCAACACAGAACCATCAACAAAACCATCACCAAAGCTGCCTCCAACAGGTCTCTGAACAGAACCATCAACAAAACCATCACCAAAGCTGCCTCTGACAGGTCTCTGAACAGAACCATCAACAAAACCATCACCAAAGCTGCCTCTGACAGGTCTCTGAACAGAACTGAAACAGTGCTTTAACACACAGAACTATAGCTGTGGAGGCAGATTGTTCCAGAGCGGCAGAGGAGGACTGTTTCAGAGCCAGGGGCCACAGAAAAGTCTTTATTTTGGACCTGGGAACAGCCAGGAGCTACATGCCTTAGGCTACAAGATGATCAGGCACTTGTTTTGCACCACTTTTGCCCTGGAGAAGACCTCATGCTTCAGACAGGAACAGGACAGTGATGTAGTCTTCGTGATACGCAGGTATACGCCATATACCCACCACAATTGAGCAAAGATACGTATCATTTGCTCATTTTTCTTATTTTTGCGCCTTTTCTCCATATATAGCTCAGCATAAACTTTTCAACACGTGCAGGTCTTTTTCTGAACACTGAGGAACGGGAGTCTATGTCTCTTTCCTCTCTCCCTCTCACCCGCGGTGTCTCTCTCTCCCTCGCTCTTTCTCTCCCCCGAGTTTTTGTCTTTTTTTCTCTCTCGCTGAGCACAAGGTGCATCGGCAGACCAGAGGCACAGGTTAATGGAGTCATTGTTTTACCATCAGACTTTACTTGATGAACATGTGCCTCACACTTGCAGAAAGACACCACAAATGTCAAACAGCCTAATCACCAAAAAAAAAAGAAAAAAGCAATTTTCTCATGCAGAAAGTTATAGAAATGCGAAAATGAAGCCATGTAACTTAAAACAGATTTTCTCCTGAATAATGTGCATCAGGCTGAAGGCTCATGAATCTGAGTGCTGCAGGGGCGGCGCAGGGGAATCAAGGGACTGGGGCCCCTGAAATAAAATAAGTCCATTACATAAAAAATAAAATAGCCTGCATACATAAAAAGCTGTCCAGTTTTCATGCTATTATCCCACATAATAATTGTGTCATTAATATCTTTTATGCTGGGAAATTACCTCCCCCACATCCGCAAGTGTGCGACGGGGGGCAGCTAAAAATAACAGTATACCCACCAGAAAAATGAAGACTACACCACTGGAACAGGAATAGACAAAAGTTCAACGAAATAAGAAGGAGCCAGTCCCCAAAGACATTTAAAACTTCTTCAAACAAACGAAGTCCAGGGCTTTAATCCCAGGAGCCGTCCTTCAGGTGGAGAGATAGATGGATGGATAGACTAATGGATAGATAGATAGACGGACAGATGTTTAGAGAGACTGATAGTTGGATAAATACCTGACGCGGAGCACGGTGAAGGAGCCGTCCTTCAGGCCCAGAGCGAGGACGGAGCCATCGGGGTTAAAGGTCACACTGCGCACTCCGTCACTCACGTTACAGCGGGCGATCAACCGGTGCTCCACTAAACTCCACAGCCTGAGGGGGAGGGGAGGGGGGGGCAGAGGGGTGTTTGTTTTATGGTTAATATCTGTATAATTCCAGTTAATGTGGCCCATAACAGGCTCTGTGCACAGCATGTTTTTCTTTATTTTGGTCTTTTTAAATGTTTACAACACAGAAAAAAGGAAAACAAAACCAAAAAGGGGGCACATAACACCACAACACATCAAAGTTACATAAAAACAGAAGCTGAGGCTGTGAAGTAAAGCATTTCATTGCGGTGACCGTGGAGTATTTGCATCCTGTGTAAAGTCTTTTACATGTTGTAAGTGATTATCCACCAGCTGCACGTACTGTTTAAATATTTATTTCAACAAGACACGGGCTAACTCTACTAGGAATAAACAATAACAGGAAACAGTCAACAGGAAGTGCTAAGCAACATTCTGAGCACAAAGCCTATTGAGCACGGAGTTGTGCATGGGTAATGACCGCACTCAGACAGAGCATGTGTTTAACGCTAAAGTGGTTACATTTCATAATCCAAAAAACACATTAAATCAGCGCAAGCTTGTTTAGGGTTGTCCTGAAGACATCCACGCTGTGTGTCAAAATCCAGCGATAGATCCAGTGCAGTGCGTATTATGGACAAATGCATGGAATCCAATGTTGGTCATAATCATTCTTCTTCACGTGAGCATTGTCCAATCACTAAAAACATAAAGTCATCCAGGAACAGTCCACATACAAGTCTCAAAGGCTGCTCTGTGGCAGTCAAAGTGAAACCACTTAATGAGCACATGGCCCACACATGGCCCACACATGGCCCACACGTAGCAGAGTGGTGCTTTGTTTAATTTGGGGCAAGTTTTTGGTTTAAAAATTCACACATTTTGCTGTATTCAGAACAAAAAAAAATTGTATGGCTCTCACAGAAATACATTTAAAAATATGTGACTTTTTTGACTTTTAGCTAAAAAGATGCCCAACCCCTGATCTATAATGAAGACCCGTTATAATGACCCATAATATAGACCCATAATAATAATAAGAATGAGCACAGAGCGGTCCATACCTGAGTGAGTGGTCGTCGCTGCCTGTTAGCGCCACCTGCTGTTTGGGATGAGTGTCCAGGGCCCAGAGCTCACCCTCACTGTGGCCCTGGACCAGGACAACAGGCTGGTCCCGCTCTCGGACCAAGACCTCGAAGATCTCTCCATCCTGAGTCCCAGCAAGAACCCGGTCAGCCCTCCAGCAGACGCTCCGCACAGACAGACCTGAGAGAGACATGGGCCTGGGTTAGACCTGGATTAGGCCTGGTTAAGACCTGATTTAGACCGGATTTAGGTGGTGATGGAGTTAAAGTCCTGGGTTAGTCCTGGTTCAGACATAGTTTAGTCCTGGTTTAGACCTGGTTTAGTCCCAGTTCAATACCTGGATAGCCCTGTGGAGACTCCCGCAGGTTGATGGTGGTGATGGGGTTAAAGTCCTGGTCCCAGAGTCGGACACAGCCGTCTCTTCCTCCGCTCACGAATCCCTCATCAGAGACCTGCAGACTGAAGATCCCGGCCTGGACCAGGACCGAGGTTAGACCAGTCTAAACACACATCTGTAAATACACATACATCTGGGGACATACTGTAGGTTAGAGCAGCATGATGATTTCCGAAGAAATGTTCTATTCAACAAACACAAATCCAACGTCATTTGTTCTTCAGCAAATTGTGGCGAAACAAGGTTTGAAAAACAACATACAGTATATCAGAACCAAAACAATAAGGCTAAAAATGGAAATAAATTAGGAAAAATGTCACTAAAACTGAACTTTTGCACATTTGTAAGTTCCGTTTGTTTTGTTTTTCTTTTAAGGGGTGTTCAGACCAAAGGCTTCGTGGACTGCAAAGGCGTCGGTTTTACATTCAAAATATATGGTAGATGCTCCGAAGGTTCAACATTTTCAACAAGCGCCAAAGTTGGAAATATTGAACTTTTGGAGCTAGACGTAGCGTGGCAACCAATCAGAGAGGCTCGCTCTAGTGACGCAATGAGGCATTTCACGTGATGAATCCAGAGCAGGAAGACAAGGGAGAAGCAGCTATCGTCTCTCGCATGAATCATACTGTCATTTTAGCCCACTGTGGGTTAAAAACTGCCCTGACATTATCGAAATAAATCACTGTAGCTCTGGTCCGCTGTCTCTAAATGCTGCCGCTGTGTAGGGGGCGTGTCTCACCATGAAGGGGGCTTGTTTTACCTGTAGGGGTGTGTCTTACCATGAAGGGGGCTTGTTTTACCTGTAGGGGGTGTGTCTTACCATGTAGGGGGCTTGTTTTACCTGTAGGGGGTGTGTCTTACCATGAAGGGGGCTTGTTATACATGTAGGGGGCGTGTCTCACCATGAAGGGGGCTTGTTTTACATGTAGGGGGCGTGTCTCACCATGAAGGAGGCTTGTTTTACATGTAGGGGGTGTGTCTCACCGTGTGGGCGGCTGTCACGGTCCGCACCAGGTTCACGTCTCTCCAGATTAGGACATCGCCGCTCAACGCTCCAGAAAACGTCAGATCGTTTCTGAGCGAAAGCGACAGCACCGTCTGCTCCTGCTTTCCAAAAACACCAGGTCTGAACGCTAGCAAGGTCCCGCAAAGGCTCCAGAACTGCAAAGAGACAACATAAGCAAGGTCTTAACACCTGCAAGGTCCCACAGAGGGTCCAGAACTGGCGGTCGGTGCAGTTTGTCAGATGGTTTTTGGGGGAAAGGGGGGAAAGTGACCTTATTTGTATAGCACCTTTCACATGACTTATGTCTCCAAAGCGCTAAACACCTGCCTCTTGGGCAGAAGCGCAGCTGCAAACATCGGTGCCAAGAGCCTTTCCAACAACAACCAACCACTCACACAGGCATTGTGCTTATGCTCTGCCTGATCCTGTAAGAACTCGGAAGCTAAGTCGGGTAAGGCCTGGTCAGTACTTGGATGGGAACTGCCGGGTCAGGAAGCCTGGGTGATTGGCAGCCTCGGTTCTGTCAGTCTACCTGAGGGCAGCTGTGGCTATAGTAGTTTACCACCACTGAGTATGGACTGAATGAATAATGCAATGTAAATTAACACTGCTCAGAAGAACACTGGCTGCCCTCTCCTCTCTCTGACAGAGCTATACAGAAGGCCCAAACCATCATCAGGGACACCTCACATCCAGGACACTCCCTCTTTCAATTACTACCTTCAGGGAGTAGGCACAGGTCCATTAAGACCAGGACAAATAGATTTAATAACAGTTTTTATCCAAGTGCAGTTGCCACTGAATGCTGTTAAATGTGACCGACCATAGGCCTAATGTAACTGATGAGTGTGTCATGTGTCATTTATAATGTAACTGATGAGTGTGTCATGTGTCCTTTTTAAGAATTAATTGCCTTTTAACATTTATTGAAAGTTTTGAAATACACCAACTGGACTACACTTTAAATTGTGTTGTACTTATCCGTCTGGAGCCCGAAATCGCAAGTAAAAGGGATCACTCTGAGAGCTCTAATTTTTGGTGGGGTCCACAAGAAAAAATATTGACAGATGGCTCAGTGGCGCCCCCTCAAACGGGGAGTTTACATTGGGTCTATGGATGGAAAAAAGGTCAATGTACAAAGATAAACCTTGCAAGGAACATAGAACACATCAGGGCAAGTAAAAAATTACATTATAGCACCACCCTAGACCCTACAGGAAGGTGGCCATATTGGGTGGGACCCTAAACCCTGGAACTCGTACCTCTCGAACTTTTGACATCTGCTCCAACAGTTTAGATCCAACAGGCTCCAAATTTTGTCAAAATATCCCAGGCCCATGTGCGTTTAATGATTATCATTTAAATTGTTGATATGATGTTGGCCATGGTCTTGGCGAGCCCTCAACCAAGTGGTCATTTTTCAGAAAATTAAAATCACTGTATCTTTGACGCACATGGACCAATTGGAGCGAGAGCATGCCATGGCAGGCACCAGTTCGAGGCTGGGGCGACACTGTGGCGAGAGCAAGACCAGCAGGGCAACGAGGCTTGGAAGAGATCATGATCAGTACAAGACGTCAGAAGTTTAAACCCGTCTGACCTTGATGTGCTTGACTCCGCAGGTGACCAGACGATTGGACTGAAGAGGGTCCCAGCTCACGTCGAAGATCTGAGCAGATGGAAACATGAAACTAAAGCAGGACTAAACCAAGACTAATCTAGGGCCAAACCAAGTCTGAACCAGGTCTGAAGCAGGACTAATCCAGGTTTAAACTAGGTCTAATCCGGGTCTATACAGGACAAAAGCAGGACTAACCCGGTCCGAGTGTCCTGAGGCCGAGGCCAGGACTCGTCCTCGTCTCCAGTCCCAGATGCAGATGGTGTTCTTTGAGTCCAGACCAACAGAGACCAGGCTCTGAAACAGAGAAAAGAGATGGTTAGACCGAGTTTAAACCCAGAGTTAAAGGCGCAAAACAGCAGCTGCACATTGCACGCTCATGCATGTGCACGTGAGTGCACGTGCATGTGGCGGTGATGTCACTGATGTACAAGCAGGGAAAAAGACAATAGCTCCAGGAGGAGTTATTTTACTGTGACGACGTGCAGCTCATGAAGTCAAAGTTTAGCCCCAACTTTGTGAAACATTATGCTCCAGTGAATGGTGGGCGTTTCCCAGTGAGTAATGGGCGTGTCTGAGTGGGTGGTGGGTGTGTCCCAGTGAGTGCTGGGCATGTCCCAGTGAGTGCTGGGCATGTGCCATTAGGCTCGTTCGAGATGAGCCAGATGCCGAATCACGGTGCATGATGGTTCGATTTCTGTCCGACCTGCTCCAGACCTGCTCCAGACCTGCTCCAGACCTGCTCCAGACCTGCTCCAGACCTGCTCCAGACCTGCTCCAGACTTGCTCTGATGTCACAGACACTTGGGGCACGGAAAGCTCGTGAGACCCCAACGAGAGCAGCCGTCTGGGTCAGCCACTGCATTTGCCCAGGAGCAACTGCAGAGGCTACATGGCCTAGTGCATGATGGGAAACCGCTCACCTGTCATCGACACACGCACAGGTGATTGGTCACCTGTGCTTATTATAGCACAGGTTATTATAATACATCCGTGCTTTCCTTGCATCATTTTATTTTATTTTTTTCTTCCGCAGTGTCTGTCGGCTCTGCCCCTCTTTTGTCTTTAAAGGAATAGTTCAGCGCTTTTCCATGCTTACATATGTTCTAACCTGGGCTTAGATGAGGCGATGCTTGGCTGCCTCGTCTTTGTGCGTGGCGTCTGTCCCATAAAACGACCAAAGACGGTGTTAGAATTTTGACTCTACAGTATAGTCCCTTGGGGCCAAATGTAGAACCCACGGATCTCTTCCAAGTTTCCCCTATTTAAACAGGGCTATGTCAGTAGTTACACGTTCAAAGTATAGTTACACAAAATTAAAACTGTCAATTTTCTAAGTGGATAAAACGGGTACTATATTTTTAAGCGGAATAACACCACTTCGACCTCCGCACTGTATTAAGACGCTCCTAAAGGATTCTCCCCCACTCAATTCTGTGTTATTCCGCCTAAAAATATAGTACCCGTTTTGGTGAAATGGACTAAGCCTGAACTCATGTTTTAAGCTCAGGCCGTAAGCCTGGCTTTACTGAGAAAGTTTTATGAAACAGTCCTCAGGTCTAAGCCAGGTCTAAATAGGGCTGGATATTGCCAAGAACTTCACGATACGATACGTATCCCGATACAGGGTCTGCGATACGATGCGTATCATGATACAAGTGTATCCAGGTACAGCATCCATAATACAATACTTTTTCCCTAGAAACGGATGAAAAAGGATGTTATGAGTGTACTAAATATGTTTTTATCATGTTGAATGTGCTCAGTTGGTGCAGTAGTTGCCGTGTGTGTTGTGATATGTTCTGAATTAGCCAAGGGATCAAACAAGCATATAAAATTAATTTGATTCTATTATTTGCGTATCACGATACAGGTGTCTCGCCACGATACACATATTGTCAAGTACTCCGCAACGATATATTGCTGATACGATATATTGAGCACAGCCCTAGGTCTAAACCAGGACAGTACCAGGGCTAAACCAGCTCTAAACCAGGTCTAACCCAGGCCAGGTACCTGTCCGTCGGTGCTGAAGCTCAGTCCAGAGACTCCGTGGCTGTGAAGGTCCTGGAGGATGGACACGGTGGAGGCGGAGTAAGAATCCCACACACAGATCCTCGGCTCAGCTCCGACCTGCCCTGACGCCACGAGGGAACGATCTGGGTGGAGCGCCAGGCTACAGAGAGAGAGGGGGAGGAGTTAGGGAGCGGTCTGGGTGGAGCGCCAGGCTACGGAGAGAGAGGGGGAGGAGTTAGGGAGCGGTCTGGGTGGAGCGCCAGGCTACAGAGAGAGAGGGGGAGGAGTTAGGGAGCGGTCTGGGTGGAGCGCTAGGCTGCGGAGAGAGAGGGGGAGGAGTTAGGGAGCGGACTGGATGGAGCGCTAGGCTACGTAGAGAGAGGGGGAGGAGTTAGGGAGCGGTCTGGGTGGAGCGCTAGGCTGCGGAGAGAGAGGGGGAGGAGTTAGGGAGCAGTTTGGATCGAGCACTAGGCTACGTAGATAGAGGGGGAGGAGTTATGGAGGGGTCTGTGTGAAGCGCCAGGCTACGGAGAGAGAGGGGGAGGAGTTAGGGAGCGGACTGGATGGAGCACTAGGCTGTGGAGAGAGAGGGGGAGGAGTTATGTAGGTGTGGGTGGGGCCAGGCTGCAGAAAGAGTGGGAGGAGTTCTGAAGGTGTGGGTGGGGTTGGGGGGTGAATAAGGGTGTGGCTGACCTGATGATGTCATCGTTGTGTCCATGGTAGAAGCGCTGCGTGTGTTCTCGCGGGTTGTAGACCACGCCCACAGCAGCGGTGAAGTAAACAAGCTCTTTGGCTGCGGTGTAGAACAGATTGTTCCGACACTGATGTCCTCGGTATCCGTACACCCACTCGAGCCGCAGGCGCCCCCTGGGGGCCGTCTTATCGACCATCACTCTGACACAGTGAGCTTACAGCTGTTCACACTGGGAATATACAGGAGCAGCTGAAAGGTCCCGTCAGACTGAGCAGCTGAAAGATTAGCCCCAAAAGACTGAGCAGCTGAAATATTCCTGTGTTGGTTTGACCTGAGCAGCACTGACCATAAATGTGTCAAAGGCAGAAAAAACAGATCCCAAAGATACATAAATCTAAATATTATTCATAGTCAAACAGCAGCTTTGATTGGTTTAGGCCGACACTGAAATACTTTACAAAAAAACTCCATTCAAAGCACCAGAGAAAGAGTTCAGTCCACAGCCAGCAGAGGCGCTGTTTCCCCGTGTTTTTTCTTAATTTATGTTCAGTTTGATCTTTTCTCTAATAATTATTTTAGTCTACAAACGTACAGGCCTTTGGTTTCATAATAACAGTCGTGTTTTGGCTCTTTACGAATATAAACACTGACACTTTTATTTATATCCATCAGCTAAAATAAAATAAATGAAATATCGATGTGAGCGTCAGTTCTTTGGTTTTAGCACATTTATAAAACGTAAACAAGATTTTATAAAAAATGATAATAAAAATGAAT
Source organism: Lesueurigobius sanzi (assembly GCA_900303255.1). NCBI lineage: Eukaryota > Metazoa > Chordata > Actinopteri > Gobiiformes > Gobiidae > Lesueurigobius > Lesueurigobius sanzi. The sequence continues at coordinate 17,811 of OMNZ01032368.1, forward strand.
GTTGCTTTGCTAGGTTAGAATGGCTCCAAACAGAGACACATTTGCTTTGTAAAATCCGTTAGTCAGAGCTAAATGTGGCGTGAGTTTTATGCCTTTGGTCAAATGTGGGTCACGTGGCACTGATAAATGTGACGCTAATGAGACTCGGCAGCATCACGTGCAGGTCGCAGTTATTAATGAAAAATACAAATATAGGTGATATCCGTGTGCAGCAGGTTTTCTGTTTAAAAGATGATTGTGCTCAGAGTAAATCCTCCTCCGTCTGCTGCGAGTGATTATCCCCGGCCACAGAGCACTGACAGCCGGCCACAAAGCAGCTCCACACACCGCTGTTTCCCATGGAGCGCCACACACCGACTCCCGCTGCAGCACCAGGCCGAGAGAGATGCGCTGCTGCCCGCGGTGTGACCTGCTCCAGTCCCCCCCCCACTGGTCCAAGTCCCACTCCAAGTCCCAGGTCCAGTTCCAGCACTGACCCGGAGCTGCGGGGAGGAGGGGGTTAACTGGATTTAAGGATCAGCGGCACTTCCGGTCACAGCTCCACAATAAAGGCACTTCCGGTCACAGTTTCACAATAAAGACACCGGTATGGGGTCAAATTAGGGTCTGCTGTAACGTAAACGTAAAAGAGGTATTGTAAATGTAGTTTGTAAGTATTGTAAACGAAAAGAGAAAACTGTAAATGTAACTCTAAAATCATAAACGAAAAAATATCATAAATAGAAAAAAAATATTGTAAATGTAAACATACATTTACGCTTCTTCTTTTCATTCTTCTCTTCACAAGTTACGTTTACAATTCACAAGCTACAGTTACGGTACATTTATTATTACTCCAAACCACGCCCCTTGCATTGCCCTAACCTTAACCATAACCCTGTCCCTAACCCCAACCTTAACCCTAATCTTATCCTAACCATAATTAAAATTTAAATAAACTTAATGGAGCTAACTAAAAAAGCTCCACTAGGAGTGTCACCCAATGAGAATGCACGGTCATTGAAGTTACAATTTCCCGACTAATTTCAACTCATAAGAGGGACAAATATTCTCATATCACGACTTCATCGCTAAATATAAATGACAGATCTCACAAATTGAATATATCAAAGTATGTAAAGCAATACCAAATGGAATCCTACATCTCAATTTAACACTCAAACACAGAAAATCCCAAACCATCTATACATTGGAGAAATAAATATTATGAAACAAACATGCTCAAATAAATAAATCCCAAATCTCATTCAGCCGATCAAAAAAACAATAGCTACTTCACACTGGAACTGTATTTACAAAGAAATAAACTGGAGCAAGGCGTGGCTGGTTGGTGAGAAGCTCTGCATTAAGATAGCTCCTTTAGCATAGGAACCTCTGGAGGTCCCTCACCATAACCTCATAGCTCCTAACGCAGCTATGAGGATACTGTATCCCACAATCCTTAGCATAGTCCTCCTTTTCGGGAAAAAGTGTTTTAGAAAATTACCGACCCCTGCACGGACACTGTTTATGATTGACAGACACAAGTTTAATTCAACGAAATGAGCTGCACAAGACAAACTTTATAAAAGTGACTAAATAAAAGCCCAGAGCCTCCACAGAGCAGCCTCACTCTGTAAAGATCTCTGCAGGATATGGACTAAATGAAGCAGTTTCACCGCTTTTGTTTTAGTTTAGTATATCAATTTAATATGCAAATTAACCACATGCTTTAAGCTCCAATAATAACATGATAACAACATGCCTTAATGTGGCTCCGATGATGAACCAAAGGACTGGATTTGGTGAATATTTGTGCAATAAAAAAATAATATCTGTGATAGAGGTGAGTCTTGGGCTGATTTTTATTATGGTCTGTTTTCTGTCTGGCTTCATATATTTATCGTGGCTCACGTTTGAAACTCTCAGAGTCAGTGATGTTTGCGTGAGGTTTATAAAGTGCTGTTTATTGAAAAAACCTTATAGTCAGGAGTGTGGGTAATTGAGTTTTATGTAATCAGCTGTTGGCCACGTAACTTCCCCCGTTGTTTCCCCTGGTGAGGAAGGTTCAAACTGGTGCAAATGCAGCTGAAGCTCCTGTTCCTAACTGCTGAGGGACCTTAATGTTGACCCCATTATGTAGATCTCAAAGGTTAAGGAACAGGAGGAGAAAGGAAGAGGAAGGAGCTACTTTGTTCCCATTTTAGATGCAGCTGAGGAGCTAATTTGAGTAAAAATGTCACCTCCTGTTTCTGTTGAACCCTTTTTATTTATTTAGAAGTTTATGATCATACAAGGATCAAAATATAATTTCCTCTTTCAGTGAACTGCAGGCTCTGTGTGGGGACGATAGGGGGCGCCATCGTCTCCTCCCCTGATCTGACCAAATGAAAACTCCACAAATGAAAGAGCGTCTGAACAGCGGAGGTTTAGGTCCACGTTATTCTCCGTTTCAGCCGGAGAAACTCGGCCTCTCCACTGTCTCTGAACGTCAGCAACAAAGGCAGGCAGAAATAAACAGGAAGTGATGTCAGAAGTCCAGCCACTCGCTGAGGTAGATGCAGGTGGAGGGTGAGATCTCTCCGCCGTCGCTGCAGTCGTCGAAAACCTGCAGAAAATAGGTTTGTGTAAATTTCAAACTATTTATTTAGAATAGCTCAAAATCACACAATGGAAATGTAACGAACTGTGAATAAATAAACTTCACGTTAGTCAGGCTGACCTGCAAAGGTGACCAGTATTGCCATAACTATTGTATTTGTACGATAATTTAGACGATCAATAATTTCAAAAATCCCCCAATGTACAATCATTTTATAGCACAAGATTGGTTAATTGTGCAGTCTCCGCAGCGCGATACTGTCGGCCTGATCTGGAGGGAGGAGGAAACATGCTGCTCTTTTAGTTCATTTAATTGACAAAGCTTTGTTAAACAGCGGTGGACAGAGAGTGGAGGGGACCAAACAGCAGTCATGTTGTTTGTGACGGGGGAAGCGACTGTCTCACTAAAAAAAAAGAGACTTTGCAAAACTACATCAAAACAATGGAACCTAATGCAAGCTGTTATCAGGCCAAAGGTGGCCACAAAATATGGACATTTTAGGTTATTTGTCAACAAGGATTATTTTATAATTCCAATTGGTTATTTTCTTAATGAATAATAAAATGTCTCACTTTGAGCTATGGAGCGGAACGGAGCATGGAAAATGCTGAAAACCTGTACTAGGACTATCAACGAATATTCTATATTCGAATATACTGTATATTCGAATAGTGGTTAAAAACAGACATTCGAATGTGAAAAATTAATATTCGAATATTTAAAAAAACACAACAGCGGCAGCAGCACGGGGCAAATATTCAGCCGCACTAGACAAATGATCCTAGGAGCTCTGTGTCTGGGGCACTGTGCTCCTGGTAGGGTCTCCCAGGGCAAACAGGTCCTAGGTGACGGGTCAGACCAAGAGCGGGTCAGAAGACCATTAGGATGAGACCACCAGGGCCGGGTCACTTCGCCCAGATGTGAAGGAGCGTCGTGGGGCCGTCTCCCCTGAACCCACCACCTGCAGGAGGAGCCATAAGGGACTGGTGCAGTGTGATCTGGGCAGCTTGGACTGCTGCCCCCGCAACCCAGCAATGGATAAGCGGAAGAAGATGGATGGACGGATGGACCAGACAAATATTTTAGGTGCATGTGCGACCAAATCAGTCGCAATGTTTAGGCTCATAAAAATCACCTAAAGCCAATATATTATGTTAAAATGTACACATCATGCTAATGCAGACTCTGATCTACTTCTGTTTACTCCCCACTGAGTCCTGGTTTAAACCGAACCGCTAATTACTTAATTTTTGTTCCATTTTGAGCCAAAAAAAGTCAGTGACATCACACATTACCGGGCAGAGTCCACACGGCGTCTTGACCAGGCCGGTTGCCGTGGTGATGGGGTTGACGCCGCGGTAAAGCTTCATCTGTCCGTCCACGCTGCCCACGGTGCCTTCCTTCGCCGCGATCACCGTCATCTCCACTTTACCGTCGTAGATCAGTGTGTTCAGGATGGTGTCAATGTCCTCCATCGACAGCTCCACCTGCAGTTACAACCCAGTTAGAGAACGACACAAAATACAAACAGAAATAAACATTAAATAATGACGATACAAAGACAATAGTATGGTGCGCTCCACTCCTGTGGGTTTAGCTACACTAATATTTTAACAATATAAGACTAACACAAGAAGAAAACTTTCCCAGGCGTTAAGAGCATGATCATAGTCCAAAAGGAGCTCACTGGAGGACGGTCACAAAACCACCTCTTGCTCTAGTTTATTAGTTTATGTTAAATTGTGGATGATTATGATTGTCCAAGCCAGACTATAGCATGAATTGTATAGTCTGGGGTCACACCATTGGGAAAGCGGAAGGTTGTGGGTGGAGCCAACAGTTGTCATTCAAACTGCTTCTGCCGTGGTAGGTCAAAGCTATGACCAATCAGAGCAATGGAGGATTTTCCTTATTTTGCTATCTCGCCGTCTTGCAGCCCGCTAAGCCCGCCTCAACGATAAAAAAAACTTAAACCTTATCTTCCGTTGGCTGACTTTGAAAGAGCTATCCAGGCCTTCATAACCACGTGTTTAGACTACTGTAACGGTTTGTACATCGGTTTGGACCAGCGGTCCCTGCAGCACCTGCAGAGTGTCCAAAATGCAGCAGCTCGACTGCTGACGAGAACAAAGCGACGGGAGACATCAGCCTTGTTCTCTGCACCTTACACTGGCCCCTGTTCTCTGCACCTTACACTGGCTCCCTGTCAGCTTTCGTGTGAAATTCAAGGTCTTGTTGATTGTTTATAAGTGTTTGCACTATT
>OMNZ01032382.1:0-19829 GCA_900303255.1 Lesueurigobius sanzi
TGTCGGAATTATAAATAGATTTATATTTTATTTTTGACCTAGTTTGAGCTAGTAGTTAGCATATTGGATATTTTTGCTCCAGCAGCAGCTAAATGTTGCTCTATATGGGAATGTTTGTTTTACGGTCCCTAAGCATATACTGTAAGCCATTAGCAGTATAGCTGGTTAGTCACATTAGCTCCTCTTGTCAACATTGCAGATGCACCACTGAAGTCAACATTTAGCACTGGTTAAATTCAGCACAAACTCTGGTTTAGGGAATGAGTTTGTGATAAAGTCAGGTCTGTGTGGTGTATTGTGAATTCTTCAGTTTGTTGTGCTCTTCATGCTCTGATCAGATGTGAGGTCCGCTTACAGATGCAGTGCACGTCAAATGGTATCGGGCCCACATTGATGGAGTTAATATCTATTAACTAAGTTCGGGAGCAGGTCCACGTCTCAACCAATCACTTGCTCTTCTCCAACCACTCCCTGCTCGTCCACGCCTCCAATTACCCAGACGCCTTATTTAAACCAGCCAAGCACCTTCCACACTGTTCATCTCAAAACTCTCGACCCCTCCCTCCCGCCCTCTAACTGGTCTCGTCTTCCAGCACTCATTCTTCTGCCCAGGAGGGGGGTCCTAAAGAGCTGGGTGCACTACGACAGTGGTACCCAAAGTGGGGGTCGGCAGATGAATTCAAGATAAAATAGAAAGACAAAATAACAGTGTTTGACAATGTAATGTTTGTAATGTAATGTAGGTCAGCATATATTTGTGAATTGGGCCCAAATAACAAAATAAACACAATAAAAATGCAATAATATATTGTTTTCCAGCTGGAAATAGTTACAAGAGGAAGGTACTTTTTACAGTGGGGGTCCCGTGTTGTTTAGATGTTCATTTTGGGGGTCGCGGCCAAAAAAGTTTGGGAACTCCTGCACTACGAGATTACCCCCCCACCCACGTCTCGATGCAGCCTTCAATCTTCCTCGTCAAGAAACATTCTTAACTGCAATATTGTTGTGGCGTGGTCCTTGCTAGTGAAATGAGTATGATACTCAATACTGGTATCGGCATCCCTAATAACCTATTCAAAAACTAAACAAAATATCCAAAATGTCCACTCAACAAATATTTGCAGCTAATATAGCAATAAAATAAAACCAGACAGTATATTTAAAGCTAGCCGTTATTTACATGTTGTTGCTGAAAGTATAGGCAATTATTACACATAAAATGTCTGTGTGAAAACATGAAACGACAGAAAACTTGCAATACATTTTCTTCTTTATGTCAGTAATGCACATCAAAGGTTTCTCAATCTATTTTGTTCCCTATTTACCCATAGTGCCTCGCCTTAATTGTCAAAGAACTGATGTTTGGACCTGGTTCACAATATAGCTCTGTAATTACTGAGCCTATCCACATAAAAGACACAAACAAAAGTTAATGTCTTCGTTCTTTGTCAACACAAATTAAGGTGTTCTCCTTTTGTGGTTGAGTAACTGGCTTAAACAAAGTATCACTGACTCTGAAAGTCTTTAAGCCTAAACATTGACAGGTGTCAACATTTCTTTCAAAAATAGTGAATTGACTCCTCTCTCTATTTTAAACAGGTCCTTGTGGCCCATCTGAAGTTATCTTATTAAATTCAAAATGTCATGAACATAAACTATGTAAAATACATTAAAATCAGATGATATGTTTATGGTAAACAAAACACAACAAGATGGCTTCTGGTCCCAACAGAACAAACAGGGAAAACATAGAAATCTACTGTTTGTGGATGGACTTACTTCCTTTGACTTTAAGTCAGCAGGGAGCCAGAAAGTGCCGGATCACAGTGACCAGGCAGTAATGGCAGTTATGGCAGACAGGAAGGAGCACCATGATATGATGAACAGACAAAAACACAGACAAAAACACAGACACATCATGCCTGGGGGTACAGTATGAATGTAGTAACTAACAACAGAAGCAGAGCCCTGAGTGAAAGAGGGCCCAAACCAGAAAACAGCAGAAACCCCCTAGATGGCTTTAACACGGCATGGCTTTGGAAAACACAGATTAGAAAATACTGTTTATACTGTGAATATTAAGCTTTTGAACAATCATTTTACGACATGATAGACGCTGTGGGCAAAACCTGAACCACTGAAGTTTTTTCAACAATAAAAGAGGCTGACTATTTAAAAGGAGTCTTTTATTTGTGAATTAATCTGCAGCAGAGTCTATAATGATTGCCACTGTTCAATAGCTATTGCTGAAAAAGACACCTGAAAATTAAGCAACAAAGATTTTTTTTAAATATTCAAAAAAGATAAAAAAAGATAATGATCAAAGCTCCATTTTACACCCACTGCCACAAAGCCAAGCCTGGTTAAAGACCTTTAAAGGAGGCACCACATTTTCCTACATAGGACATAGAGTTACTGACACAACATCCAATGACATATTCATTACAAAGCCAGTGTCAACTGGACAACAACTACCAATGGTTCACAGTGCAGTCAATCAATAGATTCACATAAGCTATGGCTTTTTATTAATTATGTGTGTCTCATCACATATTTGAGTTTTCTGTATGTACATGTGAACCATTGCCTTTTAGAGACATAATGAAACATTTAAGCACAGTACAGCAGCGCCTTTTCTCCTTAAATGAATGAAATTGTATAACAATGTTGATTCATTTAAGTTATGTTGTGTTGAGGGAGAAGTATATACAAATCAAATGTCTCATACTTGGGAGTTGGTCTGATTTCTTGTCCATTCTTGTACCACTTCAGATCGACTGTGGGGTCGGCCAAGTCCACAACTAAGCGAATCTTCCCTCCTTTATCTACCTGATATGCTGGCTCCAACTTCTTTGCAAATGCTACAAAAACAAATATGTTAATGAAGACTCTCAGTCATCCAGAAATTATCCATTGTAGTAGAAATTGCCAGATATTGTTGACTACAATAGGTTGATCAAGTTGACGTCTTTTCACTTCTATCTTCAAAAACTTCTTCATTTTGACAAAAGCCAGAAGTTTCGGAAGATAGATGTGAAATATCCTCTACCAACCCAGTCAAATTGATAATATTTGGAAAAAAGTATGACAAAAAAATCAAATAAGAATGTTATGGAGGAGAAAAATATTTCATGTGAATTATGCAAAACACAGACCTTCACTTTTCTTCTCCTCTTTAGGTATCTTCTTCATCCTCCGTAGTAGACCTCTCAGATCCGTGATGCCGTACATAAAGGCAATCTTTTCATACTCATCTGGTCGGGCCTGTTTTAAGATCTCCCACACATCTACCTCAGGGGTGTCATCCTGCTGCTTAGGTTCCCTGGAGGCCCCAGATAAAGTCAGAGCATGAGGGAAGGAGCAATAGAGCGGTGTTTGCAACGTGTCCTGTTGAACTATACAACTTGTTATGGTTAAACCTCCAACATGACAATTAACATTTTTGTTCCTCAGGACATGTCACACAAAGAGATGGGCAAATACATGTTTCCTAATGTTGAAGAGGGTTAATTTGACTAAAGGGTGCACTATGTAACTTTTTAAGTGAAAAAAAAAACCTTTTAGTGTCCCAGTGGCCGTATGGGTGCAGCATGGCACCTCTGCTTTCCATCACAGTGGCCCCAATGATGCTCCAGGACAGAGGTTACATTAACTGAAAATTCTCAGTCAATGACAGAATATTTTGAGTTCTGACAGAACATTTTGAAGGCTGTCCTTCATTTTATGGAGTTAATATTTATTAATTGAGGTGCGGGAGCAGGATCCAGGCCTCAACCCGCCTTCTTCAAGCCACTCGCTCAAACCAGCCACACCTCTAATCACCCCCCTTTTAACCAGCCAAGCCCCTCCATTCTGTTCGCTTGAACTGTCGACCCGACCCTCCCTTCCCATTTCTCATGTTTTGTCTTTCAGGGCTGATTTCCTGCTCAGAAGGAGGGTCCTGAAGACAGCGCTTTCAGAGACAGAGCCCCCACCCACAGTCTCATCTGCCCACCATCACCTCTACAGAATTCTGTAATTTCAATAAATTCCTCAAACGCATTAGGTTGTGGCGTGGTCCTTGCTAGTGAAGAAGGATTGAAAATCAAGCGACGGTCATCTTTTGAGAGTTTTACACACGTTTTAACACAATGCAGTTTCCGAATTCATGTTCCATGATTCTGCTCACAAATTTTATTTAGATTTGCATCCATTTATCCTGTAATCTATGTTTTCTTACATACATAATACAAAATGAGACATTTCTGAAGGTTAAAAATAGCTCACGATAGATTTTATACAACCCTGTCCTTCAAAATCACAAAATGAGAAAAAATTGCAAAACAACCAGCGAAACCACTGCTCCAGGATCAATTGTTTTTAGGATTTTCTACCAGAAAGCCAAAAACATTGATCCTGGAGCATCATAGGAGGCCACTGTCATGGAAAGTATAGGTGCCATGCTGCACCATACAGCCACTGGGACACATTGTTTCACATATAAAGTTCAATAGTGCATCTTTAAATGTATGTGTCTCTCCACGATTAATGCATGAAATAGACCCACTGTGGTGCTCTGGTTAGGATAGAGGCTACAGTATGTGGGGCAATAAGTTGCCAAAGTTTATAATCATGTCAGACTTGACGTAGCATGCATCGCTCTTTAAAAAGGTATGATGGGTCAGCTCTATTAAAGAAATTTTGGATTCAAGTAAGTGTGGGTGGTGGGACAACAATGCATCAATGGACATGGGGCAGACACAGCTCAACAAATATTCTCTTGTGTAAACATTGTTATATATGAAGTGCGTATAATTAAATGTAACATGCAGGGACAGAAATAACCTGCGACCTCTACTTGAAATGAAAATGAAATGCTCTTGAAGCTGGCCCATCCCTTTGTTTGTTGTTGGTTTGAGTGATCACTTCAGAAATGCTATGATAGAGTTAGAGGAATTATAAACATGAGTGAATTATCCATAAAACACGTTAACCCAAGTTACAAAGTGAAAGTGTGGATGGAACATGCATAGAGGAGTTAGTTTAAAAAAAACAGCTCTTTTAAATTAGACATTTTCCCAAATGTCTAAAAGGCGAAAAGCGCAGAGCTATCTTGATTCTATCGTGTTTTCATTTGTTTCAGGCGATTATCAAGAGGCTGTAAAACAAATGGCTTTATACATGTCTAAAATGAAATAATAATGACAAAGTAGCAGTAACACTATTTTACAGCATCATTCCTCGGGACCCGACCATCTCTGTAATGATTCCAAGTGGAGCACTCTGTCAAACGGGTGATGCACTTCAGAGTTAAGGAGACACTGCAGGCAAAACTCAATGGGGTCAATTTACTCTCATAACATACACTTTCACCTAGAAACAAATAAATGGCCTAATCTTCACTATACGGTGTTTAATTATTCCACTGATTCAATATTTCTCTACAGATTGGTATAGGAAATGTTATCATTTTCAAAATGCTTTTTTCTCAAATTGTTACAGCCAAATTTCTATCAAAATTTTCCAGTCTTGTACTTGTACATAATATTTTGAAGGTTCGCTCATGGGAACTCTAATCTAATTCCTAGCCGGATTTATTGAGATCTTAACCCTAAAAACAGACATTTGATTTTTAACAGATTTGTTTTATTCAAAAACTAATGATTAAAAAAAAATTAATCAAAAATTTATGATACTTGGATTACGATACCGGTACCTGAACCTATTTTGTCATCTACAACTATAAAACAGCGCAACAATGGAAATTTATTCCACAAAAGTATATTTATTTTTATTATTAATCATTTATGTCAGCTGAAGCAACCAAGTAACTTTATTTCGTTTTTTTCTGTTTTCTGTACTAGACCCATTTTCGATACCATAGGCCCTTTCGCTGCTTACATCATCGGTGACATCAGCTGGAGGCAGGAAGTGAGCAAGAGAAGTAAGATTAAACTAAAACTAGTGATTATAAGTCTAATACTACAAGTAAAAAATGTAGTCCTGTTGTGGCTTAAGGAGCAAGAACAAGAGGAAGGACATTTGAGACGATAAAATAAGGTTTCATCTGATATTTACAACAACAGTTAGACATTTGTTTATCGTTACTATGACAACAGCTCCAATGGAAATAGATAGGGATCTAGCTAAAAGTGACAGAAAACCATTGATACTTTTGATACTGGCTCCAAAATCTATTTAACGGTACCTAGGCTTAATGTCAACAGAATAAAACCATACATTTTGACATTTTTTACACATGAACAGCATCAACTATGAAAGATCACTTTTCACAATATAGATTTGTGTCAGTCATCTACAACAAAAGTTTCAAATTGATATCTCTAAATACATCTTTTTTCCCTCTATTCGCTTGCAGTGTCTTGCCTCAAATGAAGTGCACTCATTGTTTATAGCACGTGCCCATTTGCATCATTGCTGGTGGAGGGACGGCGAGTAGGAATGCTGCCTCCAAATGAAGTGTTACCAAACTACGGGAGGCCAACACTCTCTTGCGCGTCACATTCCTAGTGCTACATGTCATGCCGGGGACTCTAAAGGATTACTCACCGCAGTAAGGTCTAACTGCTTAAATACTTATGGTTTTCACTCTACTAACCTTTGATGTCTGAATATGCAGGGGAGAAGAAGAGACAAGCCCAAAGTAAATGTGTGATTTTTGTGGTGAACCTGTTTTTATTTGTGGTCACTATCAGATCCTCAAAGTTGTCAGCTTAACCTTACAGTAAACCTTACGGGCCACCACAAAAGTGAATGAAAAGGTTGTACAAAAACGCATTGGCTTTACACTACTGTACTGTATATCACAGAAGAGAGCGTAGGATTAAAATAATACTGGCAAGTGTATTTTATACAAAAACACAAACAACAAAAAAGGGAATATTGAAAAATAAAAATCCACTCAGGGCTGACTGTGATTCTCACCTATGTTTTAGAAGACCACTAAAGTCAAGCTCTCCTGCATCTTCTTGTCCTTCACTGCTGTTGTTAACAAGAAGAGATTAATGAAGACGTATTCAGAGGCACGTACAGGCAAAACAAAACAATGTCTAAAGAACAGCACAAAGCAATCGCTCTGATGCCAACTGTTCATTAGCTCGCACAGCTAACACAGTTGGTGCTTGCACAAAACTGATCTTTGTCTTTTCAGGCTGAAACTGTTATTTGTGTAAGACTCAGAGCCGTCCCAGTAACATTTCCACAGTGTTTCTGCAATGTTGAGACAACATTATTTTGCATCAACATTGTGCTAATGTTAACAAACTGGGATGCTTTGCATTGTTTTCAATGCACATTGTTTGGTGGGAGATCTAAAGAGATGGCCTTCCATTGAAATACTGTATATTTCATGTACTTGTGGTCTGAATGGATAGTACTTTCAATTTATTCAATTACAGCCTTTTTACCTTTCAAAACAAATCCTTTGTACATTGAATCATGACTCATTTAAAGTCATTTTGTTTACCTCCGTTTAAAAGCTGAGCGGATATCAATGTTTTGGGAGCTCTGCTCAGTTTCTGCAAAAGAGCAGTGAGTGAAAACATGATACAAGTCGATGTCTGAGCAACTTTGATCAACTTAACCAACCTTTAACCTCCAAGTCAAAGGAGCAGCTGTCAAACTTGTCCTTGTAGGTGACCTCACACCTGTAGTTTCCAGCATAGTTGTCTTTGGCTTTTATGATGTGCATCTCAAATGTGTGGATCTGTCAAAGAGGTCAAATTGATAAATCAAAAAAATATAAACCTACAATCAAATAGATTAAGTCATGTACCTTTGTAAACCTGTCAAAGGTTTCTTTCAGCTGCAAGTGCTTTCCTGTTTTGCTGGCGAGATCCATCCATTTCCCTTTGAACCACTTGATAGTTGGCTTACGGAGAAGATCTTTGGCCTCCACCTTCGCGACAAAGATAATGTCTCCTCCTTTGGAAACACGTTTACGTTAATGGTGGAAGAAATTGAAGAGTTTTCCTCTTATAATCCACAGTATAAAAATTAGCATTTTGTGTAATAATGTCTTCTGCTCCACTCACCTACAGGCACGGTACCACTCTGCGGTTTCTCAATGAGCAGGATGGACAGTGGAGGTGTGTCGATCAGCTTGTCCAGGTCCTCTGGGGGCTGACCTTCTCCCAAAGACCACACTGCTCCGTCAAAAAGAAAAAAAAGCAAACTTTTTTGACTAGTAATAGAACAAAATGCCAATTAAAATAGTCCAACCCACCTTTGACCCTTTTCTGCAAGTGTCACCAAAGACAACAAACAATATGACAGTATCTCACTTCATTCATACATTGCACAGTTGTACCTTGTTGCAGCGTTTAAAGCCACATGAAAATCAGCAAAACCAAAATAATTTTGAAAACCTTCAAAATGAAAATTCTTCATTCATTTGGAAGTTGAAATCCAGAGAAAGTAAACACATTTCCCAAAAGAAGTATTGAAGTTTGTGAGCTCCTGAAAGAGGCTGTTCGACTACCACTTCATTACCTGAGTCCTTTCTCCCCATTGCTGGCACAGGAACACTATCATCTAAACAAAAAGAGAAATTTACAGCATATTGTAAGAAATATTACTGTAAAGTCCACTTAAGCAAACAAACACTCGTGGGGTTAAACCTTCAAGCTGTTATGCCTTACCATGAAATGAACATTTTTGTTATTACGAATTCTGGAATGATTTATTTTGAAAGGTTATATCTAATGATTACATTTAAAAACTTCTTTAGGACTACGTTTAGGTTTTTAGGATCCTAGGGAGTTGAGATTTCTCCAACAGATGCATGTTAACGTGTTAGAAAATTAAATACGACCATCTAAATCTTGTGTAAAGTCTAGACACACATTTTGTTGTTTCAGGCGTGGTTCAGTTTGTTGATAAGTACTGAAACAGTGCCAGGATTTAACAGAGGGCTCTTACTAGGCAGATCAACGGACAGTTTCTTGACTGAACTGGCATCTTCTGTGAAGAAAGCAGAATCATCATTGATGTTAATCAGGATTACTCCTGAGTCTTTTAGAGCTGCAACATGTTTGAGTCTGCAACGGAGATTTGAGTGGTCAGCTCAGAATATGCCAAATCTCAAGGGAGTTTCCTTCATATAAATACATACAGTTGTGCTCAAAGGTTTACATACCCTGGCAGAATGTCACCACATCTTGAAACAAACATATTTTTTTCAGAGAGTCAAATTTTGTCAGAGACTCCTGTATTTCAGCTGAAGTGAGTTTTTCTTTGCTCCTGAACAATTTTCCTGGCAGTTGTTGAAGGTCATGTAAACGTTAGATCAGGGACATTTGAATAGTTTCTGTTTCATTATGATTTCAAAAGAGTAAACTTAGTTCTTCTTTGGGAATAAATGGCTTTGCACAACCACTAACCATGAGTGGAAAAAAATCAAAAAAATTCATAAAAAAATATTTTATCTGAACGGCCTGGCCCCCTCATATCTGTCTGATCCGCCCTAATGCTCCCTCTCGTGCCCTCAGGTCAGTGGATCAGCTACAGCTGGTTGTCCCTAAAACCAAACGCAAACTTCGTAGAGATCAAGCCTTCTCTGTTGTCGGCTCATGGCTGTGGAACCAGCTGCCATTAGAGATTAGACAGGCACAGTCTTTACTAAAAATGCACCTCTTTTCACTGGTGTTTAACACTTGCTTTATGTCCTCGTTAAACTTGTTTACTGTATATTTACATGTGTGTACGGCACTTTGGCCAACTGTACAGTTTTTAAAGTGCTTTATGAATAAAGTTGGTATGGTATATGAAAAATGGCCAAAAGATTAAAAGGGTATGTAAACTTATGAGCACAACTGTGAATAAATAATCAAATAAGTGAATAAATATGGGCAAGCTATTTCAAGTACAATGTATAGCACTGATTGAACCTTTTGATCTTCAATGGTCAACACTAAGGCTTGAGCAGAAGAGAAAGCATGTTAATTCAGTAGCAGGTTTGACTCAAAAACAGTTAAAAAATGTGAGAGTCCAATAAGATCATTCACCCGTCCCTGAATATTTGAGGTTTTATATAAACTCTGAAAAAAAAAAGGCTATTAGAGAGCGACAGCATGCATATGAGTATTCACAAAATAAATATCTATGTATGTATTTTGTGCATATAGTAGAAAAGAGTCAAAAACTCCATATCTGAAAAAAGAGAACTGTTGTTTTAAATCACACATGCTTCAGATGTATGCCAGTTTGGAGACATACATCAGACCGTAACAGTCACATACCAAAGGGAATTCCATTGGAAGTATGTAGTCTATGGCATTCACAGAAAAAAGCCATAATCGCAAAAAAAGGAGGTGTACCCCCAATAATTTGAAAAATGATAGTATCGTGTCAGGAGCGTCTTTATTTTCATTTAATCATTTTTTTTTAGTACCAACCTGTTGGGGGTGTTGGGGAAGGGGTAGTTGCTGCAGGGACATCATCACCTGTAATAAAGGTTTGATTGACAAATAGACGCACTAATACGTCCCTCTGACAGGCCAAAAGACACAGGAACAGAAAGGACCACTGATGACACATGCAAGCGAGATACAACAATAGAGACATGCTGTTCTCAAACAGAAATACTAAAAGTAAACCGTGAATCCAAGCTCAGTCTGACTTGATGGATACTTGTTTACTATGAATAGGGCTGAGCAGTCCCAGTATTTCATACAATTACTATTTGTATTGTTTGTCAATTAAACCTCTAACATGAGACAACTTGAGTTTAATCTTGGAATTCTTATTAATTAATTCACACGGTGAAGCTAATGTGTATTTGATTTGCTTTCTAAACAACTGGTTGCATCGTATGTGTGTTTGTATTTTTGATGAAACCCAAGTCACATTATTGTCATACAAATCAACAAAGCTCTTGCTGAGAGTGAGTGGTATTAGTCAGACCGGCCCACACCAGGTAACTAGTAATGATTTGGAAAGGAAACATGTTAGGTGCATAGCAAGCAGGCATTAAAATGTCCACTGTAGTGATTAAACAGCTGGGAGGTTAAAGGTGCGTATTCAGGAGAGAGACTGATAGTGGTTTACTCACCAGTCGGCGGGGGAGAGCTAGGACTCTCCTCCTTTACTGCAGAGCTATCGGCCTCTGCCTCTTTCATCTCCATCACACCACACTGAGGCTGGACAGAGCCATTCTCTGTGGGGATTGGCTCCTTAGCTACAGCTAAAGGCTCAGTCTCTGTGGATTCTGGTTTCCTCACATCAGTCTCTACTGGCTCTTTCCCCTCTGTTACCGCGTCAGTTATGGCCTCTGTTACTGCTTCAGTTTTGGCCTCTGTTACCACTTCAGGTTTGGCCTCTGCTACTGCTTCAGGTTTGGCCTCTGTTACCACTTCAGGTTTGGCCTCTGTTACCACTTCAGGTTTGGCCTCTGTTACCACTTCAGGTTTGGCCTCTGTTACCACTTCAGGTTTGGCCTCTGTTATGGGCTCTGTACAGCAGACAAAGCGCCAAGCTAAAGCAGCAAGCATCAAGCAAAGATACTGCAGCATATAATGCTTGCTTAGTATGTTCAATGGCCAGACAGCAAGGCAGTATTTTACTATTTTGATCGGTAATAATAATACTGTAAATTGTGACCGAGCTGTCTGGGCATTAAATATACAATAACAGTTTTTGAAGGGAAGAAGACAATGACTTGCACTTTCAATCATTTTTATGAACATGATTTCCATACCACAAGTCAGTAAAATCTTTCCATCTCAAACTGTCATATGTTTTTTGTGATGACATGCACATAAAGCCACAGCATGAATTAGTGACAGCATCAATCTTCAAGACAGTTGTGCTTCCTGGAAGGTCACAAAAAGGCACACTTCACTCTTGTATTCAATAATGCCTTTACACTTGTATAATCCACAGATAAAGTGCAACTTCAAGCTACAGAGTGGATTAAGAAACATTTGTGACCACAACCACAAAACCCACTCGTGATGTGAGTGTGTGCATAGGATGCACATTCATAAAACGGTGGCAGTGGCAGTGTTTACGCACCTGGGGGTGGGGAAACCTCCAAGGAAATCTCAGGTAAAGGCGGGGCACCATTACTTGCGAAGGGTACATTTTCAGGGGCAACAGTTTCAGGGGTAACCATTTCTGAGTGTGTGACAGATATACAATATAATTGTGGATTGATCAACTGCTTAAGAACTATAAACTAAAGCTTCAACATTTGCACAACAGTATCTCAAGGGCATACTCTACATTCAGATGTTTCAGACAAGCACAAACATAGATATACCTGTACAAAGTGCCTGATCAGTAAACTGTTAATACAACTTAATGGTTGTTTTAATATTGGTAATATTGTGGGGGTGGCTGTATGCGTAAACATGTGTTGTATACTGTAGCTAAATAGTCACAACAAATTTGAATAATTAGAACAAATTAGAAAAACATGTGGGCTATGAACTGTTTTTAGATCCAACCACCACAACACTCACCAAGAGCTTCATGCACGCAGGCAATACTGAATGTTCACACTCCACTGTATGTAAATAAGGACTGAGTTAGTTTTAGCTACGGGAGTGTTCATCAAAGTAGCATAACAATTGACCCCCCCCCCCCTAGACTTGACCTGCATGATGCTTTGTTTTCTCAGGCAATTTTCCTCAAAAGACCCGAAAACCTCAACAGTGCTGGCAAATGCGGCACTCTCAAGATGCTGCAACTCCAAGGTCAAAGCCTAGAGCCGTAGAAGTCCAAAGGCATGCCAGCACCTTGCTCACAGGGGACATGAGTGTCAGCTGTATCAACACTCAGGGATCAGCCACTGGACACGGGAATGTCATAGATGCTGACAGCCTGGTTGTTATGGCTCCTCTCTGGAGCACAGCAGCAAATCCAAGCTGCTGACTATTGCCTTCACATTTACACTCATACACAGCTGAGTTTACACATTTGCACCAATTTAACATGGAGGCCTAAGGCTGTATGCCTGAAGTGATGCTGCCTTCTTTGCAATTGTGAAGTGTGTGTAGACAATTGCATGGTCCACTCACCTTCAGGTTGCCCGTTTTGCATCTCATCTGAAAAAATAAAACATTGTTTTAATATCATAGCACCACAGCAGTGTCAGTAATATATATTTTATACACACAATTTGTTTTTTAAGTATGAAACAAACTACTGTAAGTAAATCCACAGTTTAAATTCAATTCAGTCAACGCAAGGCTACTGATAAAGTTAATAAGTTGGGCATCTACTAACCTTGCCTGCAAGCTGAATTCTCGCGGTATTTGTGATTTCACAAACACAAGAGAATCCATCTTGCCCCGAGCCCGCTAAAGTGTTTGAGCCAGGACCACCAGTGGGACGGAGCGACGAATGCAGCAGGTGCCAAAACAAACATTTGTTTCGAAAATAAGGTAGTGTGGGTTAAGGTGCCTTCAACCCGCAAACTCGTGCTACAAAAAAACGCAAAAACCACTCGACAACATTATGATATAAAGCTCAGAGCCGCTATCTAACAAACAACTACGAGCGAAACTCCGAACGGATTCGTTTGGAGCGGTCCCAGATTGATATTGTGGAGAACTCAACTACGAGTGCTACACAATGCCTATCTGCCTCTTGCCAGGTTAGGCATCTACAGTTTGACGAATCCCTCTCCTTGCTCTCTTTGTGCTTTATAACTAAATTGTCCTTTTAAATAAAGCCAAAAATAGCCACTATAAGCTATTTGGCATTCACATATTTGCTGATGCATATTTTATTTTCTGCGTCAGACAATCAAAAACAATAAATCAAAAACAAAAACTAAAATGAAAGAAAAAAACGCAATGTGGCGATGCAACAATGGTAAAGCATCAATATAATGTCTGCAAAACTACAGATGACAAATGACCAGTGGTGTTTTGAAAAAGTAAATTATTCTTTTTAGTTCTTTGAGTCCCAGCTCTGACAATTTGCCAAATGTCTCTCCCCGCTCTTCATCCCCTTTCACCCTGTGCAGTCCTGCTTTGATTACATTACACCCATTAATTAATCTTCTTATTCTCAAGTTTCTGCCATGAGCTGGGAGACAGCAGCGGCCCCCTCCGCTCATTAGCAGATATTTACCAGTTTGTAATGATCGCCTTCGGACATTACAAGTCCACACACACATCACTTAAAGACAGTGTAGCTGGCTGGAGGGCCACAATCCTGCTAGGTCACATCATGTAGCCCAGAATGAGACTTGCTCCTTCACAGTCTCATCATCATTTAGATAATGAGAGTGGAGAAAGGTTTTGTTTTACATCTGTGCTGTCCCAGTGCAGCTGACAGCCCACAGGTATTTTCAGCTGTCGGCCCCCTTGGCGTGCAGACAGAGGGGCTCATCCTGGCTATCACATGAGCCAAACTGCTGGGAGCATCATTTTCCCTTTTATAGATTTCTATTGTTTTTAAACAATGACAGTATATTAATAGCTCATTTGATATCATTTTCGTTTACCTATTTTTATTTGGTACTTTGATACCCTCCGAGACTGCACAAGGCCATGGTGACAATTAGCTGTCAACAGTTGTTGAGTATATTCTGCTAAGAGTTTGATTTATGAGGAGAATCCATGTTATAGCAGATAATATGAAGTGTGGCATGACTGTATGTGTCCGGTTGAAGACACAAAACTTAGGACAAAGACTCAAAAGACAGAGGACCAAGGTCAGACTTTTGACTGGCGGATGGGTGACCTCTCCATGATCCGGTGAGTGAGCGCAGAAAATGAGGGGAGGGGTGGCCGGCGATGGAGATGGCAGGAAACAAGGGGAGAGGATTAGAAGTGCACTCATTCTGAACTATTCCAGGGACAAGAATCCCATCCCAAGAGCCCTGAGCAACTTAGCCTCTCTGTCATCTCTGGATGGGCCTTTTAAAGGCTAGCGAGTGGGGTGACTAAAACAACAGAGGCCTCATGCTCCTCAGCTGTTCAGACTCATTTAAAGAACAATATGTTTCTTCTCACATTTATTGGCGACTCTGGGCTATCAGTTATTTATGGACTGTGTTTTACCAGACTGGCATCCGCTGCATCTTTGTCCCCATTGCATTGTCTCTAGGCATCAGATGTTTATGGCCATGGATGAAGACCCAGGAGGCAAATGTTGTGCACATAGTCAAAGATCTGACCTGGTACAGATGACGATTTTATCACCCATTCTGTCACTCTCAATTTCAATGCCTAAACTATTTTTAGCAGGATATCTACAACATACAAGCACCCAAAATACCAAATGAATCCCATCATTACTGTATATTGGTAATTGTGAAATAAGTATAGGATGGTGTCAGTAACTCAATAATCTCTGCTGTTTTGATCTATTAAACCAGTCGTGTCAGAAAGTCAGCCGGGCAAAATGATGTATCCACTTTACATGAGTGCACGTCGATTGTCTTCGACACCCAAGGAGCTAAGCTAACGAGAGAGTGAGAGAAATGCTATCACCTATTGACTGACATGACTGGATTAAAAATGGATGTCGGTGGCCACAGTTGTGCAATTCACTGACTGACGAGGTGGGCGTAATGGTAGAGACGTGTTCAGAGGTGT
The DNA here is from genome assembly GCA_900303255.1 of Lesueurigobius sanzi. Classification (NCBI taxonomy): domain Eukaryota; kingdom Metazoa; phylum Chordata; class Actinopteri; order Gobiiformes; family Gobiidae; genus Lesueurigobius; species Lesueurigobius sanzi. Next base: position 15,552 of record OMNZ01032382.1, read on the forward strand.
TTTAGGATGCGGGCAATGGTTGAACTGGTCTTGAACTGGCTCCATAACAACAGCACTTAATCTTTTTGGCTGATGATGAGAGGAGGAAAGAGCAGTCATATGACCTTTATTGTCATCCTTATTATAGTTTATACTTAGGCCAGTTCATCCAGTGTGAATGATCTGGTCAAACAGCACACTGCCAAGCCATTGCTTTCAACATTCCTTTCCTTGGCCTTACCATTGTCCATCTTTGGCTTGGCCAGCACAAATCCCATATCAAGCTCCCAGTAACTATAGTATCTGTTCACAAACATAAATCTTCTATTGTCCTACATGCAGGCATCAGTAATACAACACCACAGTCAAAGTCACTTTAGGAACCAAGCCATGAACCAATTTACCATTTACATAATAGATTTCTGATTGGTAATTAATAGATCATGTATTTCTACCTGATGAATGTGTGCCATTAATTAGGATTTAGGTTGTAACACATGTTGTGTAAAGTTGAATGCAAACAGTAGTACCTTACCTTTCTTTGTGGGTTCTGGCATCCTGAGTCCCTCTTGTCCCAAGAACGGCACAGAGAAGAAACAGTGCAGGCGGATGTTGTCAGAGCAGCTTCTGTCTCAAGGCGATCAGATGGAGCTCAGTATCGTTGTGTCCTGGATTGATGAGATGGAGGTATGGTTGCAGCAGTGGCGCTTCTGGGATCCAGTGGGCCTCAGTGATGTGACAAGTGGGGTACAGTCTTTGTGGAGGAGGAGGAGGAGGAACAGTCACAGATCAAAATGGACAGGCTTAGAGGTCTTATATACTGACTTGCACGCTCCTCCTATTCACAATGGAAACCTGTACACTCTAAACATACCACCATCACCACTGTGTTCAATTTGTTGTGTAAAAAGAGTGAATTAGTGTAGAATTGTGAATAAAATAGCAAATTAATGAAACCTGTGTCTCATTTCTAGCAAGGGCAGTATGACTTTGAGGAATATTCATATTGTATCATAAAAAGGGAGACTTATTAAAGATCTGTCATAAAATTACACGCTGTATAATACAGCAAAATCACCTATATAAGTCCAAATGAAGATGTCCTGTGCTGTCGACATCGAAATACCACGTAAGGATGCAGTATTTTGGTGGGAAGACATTGTCACTGCATGAATCATTATTTGGTGTGAGCCAAACTTTTCCAGGTTATTCACAAAGGAAAGGTTTTAGATGTCATGCAGCGAATCACCGCCAAGTGTCAGATACCCATTTAATCCACAGGGAATGCTGTCTAACAACAGCAGGCTTTCTGCTCAGGCAAATAAATACTGGAGAGATGCCTAGGCAGTGGCTATACAACCTATAGTTAGAAACTTGTGACACTTCACATGTGAATCTGGCATAAAATATGGTTGTTGTTTTGTAAGTCATTGTTTTGTCTTAATCTATCTGCAACATGTGAGTCTTTGGTAAGGTAGTGACAATTAAATGATATAGATTGTGGTGATATCACTTCAAAATGTCATAAAAACATGGTCATAAAATGCTTCTTCTTTTGATTTGGACTTTTTCCCCATCAAAGTCATCAAAGTAAACTTTTTCTCTTCGTGCAGTCAGACAGCAGTACCCTCACAATTTATAAAGAAAATAATACTATTTTGTACATATCAAATGCCATTTCAGTGTTTTGACAGAGTGTGAGGCCTTTCTTGGTAACAGGCAGACACAGCTACAATGGCCCATTTATAACCTGGACAGGGCTCCAGCTGTAAATACTGAGCTTAGGGGAGTATCATGAGGGTCAGCTACAAAGAATACAAAACCATTTTACTGACTGGTCCAAGAAGAGATCACATCCCACAGGTGCTTTAGCCATGAGCTCATACATGGTGGATAAGGGGTACACAGGAAAAGGACAGCACTGACCCCCTATGGCTGGAACTCGACACCACCAATGCATTGTAGTGCTAATGTATGTAATGTATGTAGCCTAAGTAAATTTGAGAAAAGATATGAGTGTGAAAGAATATATGATAGACATCATAATTCAATTGTACAGCCTCAAACTAATAACTCTTTCCTTTGATTGGACAGATTTTCGGACAGAATTTGGACCTCCAATTCCAAACCATCATAGCATTCAGGCATGTTTTTTGATATGACATATGACACACAAACATAAAACAACAACTTATTTTGTTCAACCCATCCAGAAGGTTGGTGGTTTGAATCCTAGCCACCACAAGTGCAGAGTGTCATTGTTTCCTTGGGCAAGACACTTCACATACACCGCCAATGCATGAATTTATGAATGAATATTATGTTTTAAACAAAAAAGCCCTTCCTTAAACCACCATCTTATCGTGGTGGAGGAGTTTAAGCACCCAAATGAACCTAGTAGTTCTGTTGTCTGGGGCATTATGCTCCATGGCAAACAGGTCCTAGGTGACAGGTCAGACCAAGCGCGGTTCAGAAGCGCCTTGTGATGAGGGACCATCAAGGCCAGTTATGTCGCCCAGAGGTGGGGCAGTGTCGTGGGGCCGTTCTCCTGAGGACCCACAACCTGCAGGAGGAGCCATAAGGGACTGGTGCAGTGTGATCCAGCCCAGCAACGGCTGAGCGGAAGAACATGGATGGATGGATAAACAAAAAAGGTGAAATAGATAGCTCAAAGTGGCCACCTTTTGCGTTGATGACTGCTCTGCTAACTTCTGGAATTTTCTCAATGAGCTTTATAGTCATGGTAGAAATGGTGTTTAAAATCATTTGTGAAGCTCAGTGAAAAAATGCAAAAGAGAAAAAGTGAAAGCCTTTTGGTTTGTTATATATTTTATGGTTTTAATGTATAGACCAGTTGACAATGTTTACTGCGCATGTGCAAGGTCAAAGGTGAAGGCCACATCTGGGCTGTATGACGGTAAACTCATTGACTTTTCATATTGATTTACAAATGATTAGCAGTACAAAACAAACAGTGGCTTATTTTGGGTCACACTATGTAATGCACTTACTGGGGATGAATTGGGTGTAGTATTATGATACATTATTGAATAAAAACTGTACTTCCATCTAGTTTAATGCATGGCTAAATATGCTTTGCTAGCAGGCTCGCACTTGCCTCTATTTGTCTTCGTGCTTCTAAGGGACGAGTGGTGCTTTCATAACATCAGTCGTAATTGCTGAGGTTTGGTTTTGATCGATATTTTTATATATCCATGGTTTGGATGTTGTCTTAACCTATGTCCAGCCAGCGCATGTGCAGTAACAGTAACGCTTTTAACGCTTTTTTCGGTTTCGTTTTGTTTTATCATGCGCATCTTCATCTTTAAATTCACTGCACTTTATGCGGCACTTTTATGTACATTTATTCTGTATTTACAATTCATATTCAATAAAAAAAAAAATCTTCTCTCCAATCTCCAGCAGCAGCCGCTAATCACGTGTCTGAATGCGACCGTACATTAAAAAGTGTTTCCAAATTACAGAATGAAAATAAAATTTGGTAAAAGTAACCACATGACTTCACCAGGGTTGGTCATGGTCACTGTTGGACGTGTAACAGAGGTAGGCCTGCCCTATATATTTCAATTAGCCTACGCAGCATGTTTTGTTAGACTGAAAGAAAAACACGTTAGTTGATGTACGTTAGCGCATTAGCTAAATATATCCTACTCATGCTGTAGCTTATACTATATTCAATGAGCTACAGATGATATAAATACATATTTTCTTTGCACTACCAGAAAGTGATCTATGCCATGAAACACACGATGTCAAAATACAAATGCAGTGGATTCATTTACCCGAGAGTGGATTTCAGCTAACATCTAGCTAGCGTCTACGCTAACGTCACGATCATGGTACTTACTTTTCATTTGATACAGTGGACACAGCTAACGCTAAGTTACTCGTGTTTCATGATTGGAGATCCGGTAGCTGAATAAGTGAAAGTTGATAGATGATCTGTCCATGTCGGTTACTGACTGTAATAAAAAAACGGATTTAAAATGTTGGTGAATGGACGAGGGTGATGTGAATACCTGTTAGTGCGGCCCCTTCATAAACTGCAAAAACATATTTATAAGCTAATAATTATTGTAATAAGTTAAAGTTTCAGTTGGCAGTTTAAGAATATTATTAATTCTGACTTGCCAAGTAAATAAAAATCTGCCAATGGGATAAAATCTTTGTTCTTTTTTCAAGTAAAATGTAATTTGTTTACAAATTTGTAAGTGCATTTACATATTTATTCTTATTTTAGGTGCAAAACACTTGAAGAGATAATTTGCAAAAACAGAT
>OMNZ01032389.1:0-14258 GCA_900303255.1 Lesueurigobius sanzi
CTGGCTCCTTTCGACGTGGAGGAGTAGCGGCTCTGTTCCGAGCTCCTCCTGAGTGACTGAGCTCCTCACCCTATCTCTAAGGGTGCGCCCAGCCAACCTGCGGAGGAAACTCATTTTGGCCGCTTGTATCCGGGATCTTGTCCTTTCGGTCATGACCCAAATCTCATGACCATAGGTGAGAGTAGGAACGTAGATCGACCGGTAAATCGAGAGTTTCGTCTTTCGACTCAACTCCCTCTTCACCACAACAGTCCGATACAACGACCGCATCACTGCAGACGCTGCACCGATCCGTCTGTCGATCTCCCGCTCCATCCGTCCATCACTCGTGAACAAGACCCCGAGATACTTGAACTCCTCCACTTGAGGCAAGGACACTCCACTGACCCGGAGTGGGCAGGCCACCTTTTTCCGGTCGAGAACCATGGCCTCGGATTTGGAGGTGCTGATTCTCATCCCAGTCGCTTCACACTAGGCTGAAAACCGCTCCAGTGCACGCTGAAGGTCTTGGTTTGATGAAGCCAACAGAACAACATCATCTGCAAACAGCAGAGATGAAATCCTGTGGTTCCCAAACCAAATCCCCTCCGGCCCCTGACTGCGCCTAGAAATCCTGTCCATAAAAGTAATGAACGCAGGATACTGTTCCTGATAAATAGGACTAAACCATATAGAGCTTTGGCATGTGATGTCACATAATGGGGCGTGGCCAGCAGATTGTGTTGATGTGTGTGTGGTTGAGACGCCATCTTACCGGTCCAAACAACAAACTGATAACTGTAGAACTAAGGGAAGATAGACAAATAAATGTTAGAACGCACCATCTATGAGGGAATAATATTGAAAATGGGCTGTGTTTTCATTGTTTTGTGGTCCTGAAAAATTGTGGCAAAATTCCCATAGTGCATTGCACTGTGATGTCAAAGCTCTATAGATCAATCAATCAATTTATTTTTGTAACGCCCAATATCACAACAGGAGTCATCTCAAAGGTCGGTAAGGACAAAAACAAATCAAAATCAGATCAAAATAAGTCACACAAGAATGAAATGTCACAACCAGATGTAATGTCCCGTAAATAAATAACTCGGACATAACAAGCTTAGAGTATCCCACATCCTTAGACCCTCCTCCACGGTGAGGAACAACCCTTAAAACCACATAGGGGCAAATTGGGAAACCTCGAGGGGAACCATTTTGGGGAGGGATCCACTCCTATGGACAGATGGGCCAGTGGTGAATAGATAAAATAGTGTCAGAAGGAATGAATGAACCAATATTGTTGCAATACATAGATATTTGCCAGGACATTGCGCAGTAATGATTATGAATAGTTGCATATCCCCATATCTAAAATCATCCATGTCACGGCTGTGAAAGTGTTTGGCGTGAATGTGCCTGTTTATGAATCTAAAGTTAGTTTCAGATTAAAGTTGTCATCTATTTGCCATAGAAATGAAGACAGTGTGTCCTGGGATCTGGGATATTGGAGAGAACAACAAGGATTTGATGTTAAGGCTGCTGTGTGGTGTCACTCCTCTCAGGTCCTGCCTCAGACTCACTTTAATGAGGGCCCTCTGTCAGAGGCCCATCTGAGCTCACACAGTGTAATATCTCTGTGAGCTGTGTTCAGACTAGTGTTATCAGAGCCCCGCTGTCTGTCACTGCCCTACAACACGGCCCCGGTATCCACAGTGTAAGGTGATTATACCTGTATGCAGAGGTGGACTGGTCTACTGATGCTATCACATGAGCCAAGCAACAAGATAAGATAACTCCAGTAATGTGAATACAATTATACTTACTACAGTTTTAAACATAGCTCTTACTGCCCTTTTTCCTTTAGGATTTTAACTCTACAAAGTTAGCAATTTGCTCCCTATCTATTTCCAGCCGCTGCTTGCACATGTACTTCAAGTTTTGAAAAGCCACATCCAAGTTCAGACAATACTCCAATATTCTTTAAAAGCAGCAATTAGCACTTCATTGTAATACATATTTTAAGGAGTGGAGCAGGCAGATAGAGGCTGGCACCAGATGCTGCTGCATATAATGGCTTGAGGAAAGACTCAGAAACACTGCAACCAGTTAAACAGAGAAGTGAGACTTGGGACTAAGAATTACAGAATATATAGGTCATGGAATTTTTTGCAATCTTTTCGGCGTGTCTTTCACAATTGTCTCATATTGTCTGGCACATCGGTAGAGCTGTGTTTTTTTCTAATTATGTCTAATGCAAAACGATTGAATACAGCTCCCAATCCCCCCCTATACTTTCCCATATCCCAATCAGCAAAAGCACTGCGTTATTTCCTGCTTCATCAAATTGAATTCACTTCCAGAATGGACCTTTTCACACCCCTTTGCTTATGTGTGCGCGGACGAGGCCGGAGTCCTTGACATTTAAAGAGATTTTCTTTTCTCCCTTTCGCTAACAAGGATTGCGCTGCTGCCTTGGCGCTCGCTCAGAGAAACCGCTCATGCCACGACGACTTTGCATCAGAAAATACCCGGGCACCCGACTCCACAATGGAGGTGCAAGGTGGCGTTTGTGTTCCTGAGATAAGCATGTTAATGAATGTACTTGGTCAAAAGTACAGAGAGAGAGCGAGTGCCGGAGTGAAATGGCCCGCTCGGCTGGCTGGGATTAGGAGACCTGGGACGTGATGCAAGAGTTTGGTAGTGCCGTGTGGCGTTTTTGTTTTCCGGGGGTGTCCTTGGTTGTTTTGGCTCGTGCTGAATTGGCAGCTCCGTACGCTGTGATCTAATAGTCAATAAGTGTGGCGTTGAATGCTTGTCTGGCGCTCTTCGCTATACCTATATGGCCCCTACTCAGGATATACAGTCAAAAGGTCAATACATCAGTCACTCAACAGATTAAGTTTTTGTCGTCAGTTGGACAAAAAGACAAAACAAAATCAAAACACTGCAAAACCCGAATATACAGCCGCAGTATATCCAAATAGTCTTGAATAAACTGATGATTTAAGTATAATATGAGGTGAAGTATGTCAACAGTATCTTTCCAGCACATTGTTAGTTGAGGCTTAGATGGTAGAGTGGGTCACCTTATAACCAGAAGGTTGACAATTCCAGTCCCAGCTCCTACTAAGACACGCCCCCCGTCTTGTCTGTGTGAATAGTGCGAGCGTGCATGAGTGACCGCACTGCAAAACGGAATCCAAACATAACTTGCCATGTTCTTGAAATTGAAGAGTATGTTCGACATTGATTTTGAGTTGGTAAGTGAAATGATCTGCCAATGGAAGTATTTTTTTTTTATAAATGTCAATGTGCTTGAAATGATGAGCCTTTTCTTATTGTAAAGCAGTACTAAGTAACATTTTAACCTTAACATATCCTCCTCTAAGTCCATGCGAGGGTTAATTTTGGTGTTTCTGGGATGATTTGAGGGTCTGTCATCTCCTTTCGCTGTCTCTGGCCGGAGTACCGCACTTGCAAGTCTGCCTGCCTCCGACCCGGTGACATCATACGACCCACCTCCTCAGACATTTTTTCTCGTTAAATGTGTCTTGGGACTCTTCCAGCTCTGATGAAAACAGGTGCACATGTAGCTGTGGGGAGGGGCATGTAGGGGGCAAGCGTGTTTACGAAATGGACCTTTAAATGGTAAATGGTAAATGGTCACATTTATATAGCGCTTTTCTACCTGCTTTAGGCACTCAAAGCGCTTTACATCAAGGAACCACTCACCCATCCACACTCTCATTCATACACCAGTGTACGCAGACACTGGAGGCAAGGTGGGTGAAGTGTCTTGCCCAAGGACACAACGACAGTGTACACCTGCGTGGATCGAACCACTAACCCTCCGATTACAAGACGACCCGCTCCACTACTAGCGCCACCGTCACCCCAGGGGGAGCACAAGTCGAAAGTTACTTGGTACTGCTTTAAGTTAAAACATACATGAAGATATCACTTTTTGCAGTGTGGTGGTAGCCCCATGTTGGCAGCCTTGCTTCCGTTAGTCTTCTCCTGGGCAGCTGTGGCTACAGTAGGAGCTTTCCGTCATCACCAGGTGCTGTGTGAATGAATCACGACTACAGTGTAACGCTTTGAGAACCTTGTCAAGCTTATAAAGTGTAATACAAGCTGCCATAATTATTAACAGCAATACGGCTTGTTCTGTTGCTATTATTGGCCTATGGAGCAATTAAAATGTTCTCAATTTATCAGAGTGAAGGGACAAGGAGTACTTTCAGAGAATATAAACTGAAAGCGCAAAATGTACTGTAGTTTACATTGTGCTTTTCAAGCCTGTCATTATTCATTCACACCATACTCAGCGGTGACGGAAGCGAGGCTGCCATTCTGCACCATTCTGCCCCTCCGACCACCGCCAACCATTCACTCTCTTGCTGTCATTCATTCTGGCTTGGAACTTAGCCCAGGGTGAGACAATACAGAGGGTATCGAGACATATTAAGTATGAATAGGCTAAGATGTTTTCATACTTTTAGCAGCAAGAGAGGAGGGACTTAGAGGTTAACTCCTCCTTCTGGTTTACTCTTAAGAGACCCACAAGCGTGCCCACGTCGTTATTAAGCTGATGACGATCTTTGGACTAAGATCGAAACGTCCTACACTTTAACTATAGAGTACAGATGAAGACTGAAGATTTTGGCCTACGATGGACAACTCCTGTACGACTGAGAACCTACACAAATTCTGACACGGGGAGAACATGCACACTCCACACAGAAAGCCCCCATCTGGGAATCGAAGGCGGGACCTTGTTGCTGTGCCGCCCATACACAGGGTTTCCGCGGGGCATTAAAAAGTATTAAAAATCATTAAATGACCAATTTTTGTGCCAAAAATAAGGCCTTAAAAGTCATTAAAAAGCTTTAGATATAAATCAATCAGGTTCTTGGAAAATAATGAAATTGTTCAACTAATGTTACAGCAGAAGCTTGTCAAACATACAAAAATGAGGGTCTAGTCTGCAGTTTTGGTAGAAATCATATAGTATTTCTGGTCAAAAGTTGTCCATTGTATCAAATTTTCTGTTGAATATTGAAATTAATATTAAATACACACCGATATGTGGAGTATGCAGCATTAAAATGTTATTAAAAAGCATTACATTTGACTTGCTGTTACCTGTATAGACCCTGATACATTCAATGAACACTTTACAAAATCCACTTCATGAAGTAACATCATGACCCTCTCCACCTATACAGTACATACCGGTACATGTAACAAATACTGCGCACTTGCTGAAAATATCCAGTACCTGTAACTTGCTTCCTCATCTCTTGCTGTTAATGAACTTCTGAGGAGCATATCAAGCGAGCTGCATGGTCCTACCTTCCCCTGCAGTGCCTCATACTTTCCCCTTTAGAGCCCATGTTTTTTTGCCGGCTGAGAGCTCTCACATTGGCAGTGGTGTAAATTAGCACCAAGTCGCATAGGGGGATGGAAGACCTGTTTTTCCTATAGGGCCTGAGCGGTCTCCAGCACATGTGGGGATTGCGGCGTGTAAATGAGCTGAGCGCTATTTCTTTGCCTCTTCTGTTGTTTTGCTCTTTTGAAATAATTGACAGGCTTGTAAAGACAGGGACAAATCTGCTGAGTTAATGTCCTGGCTAGAGGAGTTTTTAGCAGCAAACGCTATCAATCCCTTCCCGCATAGAATTGATACCGCTGTGCAAGCTCATAAATCTCGTGTAACCCCAGCTCAGCAATATAACAAGTCAGTTTTTCCCACCAGCGTGTTGTAATGTTTATTGTTTTTTTGCGATGGAGGTTAAAACTGCTATAGGTATTTGCCCTGTTGTACACCTCTAATCTTCCTGAGAATGCTCATCCATTACACCAGGGCTTCATACATGACTGGCTGTTGCAAAAGGAAGGTCGGAGTCTGATCCTCTGCTCTGCCACTGTGTACATGAGCAAAGAACTGCATCAGCCAGGTCTGTAAAGGTAAACAAAATGGTATTGTGGTTGTGGATATCTCTGTATAGGAGCTGTCAGTCGTCCGGGCTTGTTCCACAGAACCCCAGCAAATCAGAGACCAATGAGAAAACCTTCCCTGCGTACTGGGACCGAGGGAGGGGTTTTCCGGTCCAACCAGGAGCGATAGATAAGCTGATAGTATCATCAATCAATCAGCTTCCTTACCAGACAAACTTTAGAAATGGCAAAGACTACTACATGAGAGGCAAAGATTCTTCTGTACTCTGTAGTTGGAAGTGTAGGACGTTTCGCTCTTCATCCAAAGAGCTTCGTCAGCACTGAGCAAACTTGAACCCCAGTGGACCTTATCTGGACATTTCCTTTTCTTTTGTATAATGTTGGTCCATTACTCCCTTTTCTCTGAATTTGCTAGTCTCCAGGTACATTTCTTCAGTGACACACGCTTTTAATCTGTCTTGAATGTTTTCTATATCTATTTCGTTGTCACAGACTTCTTGGAACTTCATAAGGTAGCTATTGTCATTTTTCAGCTCTGTAGCCTGCCTCAAGGGCTTTTTGCATCGAGCATTTAGGGATCACTTGGTTCTGTCTGCATCTAAGATTAAACCTGAGGTGGTTCCTAAGATCTGATACCTTCCTGCTGGCCTTCTCCCACCTGCGTGCCAAGTTAAGGACATCTCTCCCGAAGTTGGCGGCAATCCGTCCGTGTAAGTTCTCAGTCGTACAGGAGCTGTCCATGGTGGGCTTCCACTTCAACTACGGAGTACTGATGAAGACTGAAGAATCTTTGCCAACTCCTGTACGACTGAGAACTCACACATACTAGATGAGAGGCAAAACAGTTCCATCTCAATCACCACATTGCTACTTTTAAAACCTTTGTTACTATCTCATGAATATGTTTGTGTGAGCTCTCAGTTGTCCAAGTGTGTTCCACAGACAAGTAAAGAGAGAAAGAGTAACATTTTCAGCTAAATAACCCAGTCCAGGTGACACATTTAAAACTGTTGTCACCATCTCGTGTCTTGAATATGGCTGTGTGTGCCTCTGTTGGTGTCCTCAACACTAAACCACCCCAGTACACCGCTTAAGACCTTTAAAACGCTCAACAATGTGACTTTCGCGCAGAAGCCAATGTACAAGTCTAAACAATCTCCCTGAATTATTGGGAGGTTCGGCTCCGCTCAGCAAAATAAAGTCGCTTTTTCCCAGCAGCGCGTTGTACTGTTTATTGTTTCAGTGTTTCGCCAGAGAAGACTGCGCGACAGCTGCTATACTAACCCTGTAGATTTTGTTCAATTTCCCCAATACAACATTTTGAGTCAGGTCTCGGCGCCGGAGCTCGGGGACACATTAGACGTTATGAAGGCGAACAATTGAGCTGTCGCAGGGCATCTTGGGAGTTGTAGTTTTTGTGCAGAGCTGTCAGGGCGGCACACATGGCAGTGATCTTATATATTGCAAGTTCCGGGCCTAAGCTGCGCCACTGTTCACTGTCAGACTTTGGCATTGTTGTGTGCTCTCTCGCCTCTCAAGGGGATTGAGCTGTGCCAGATTGAGGCCTTGACTGGAAGCAAAAAGGCACGTGGTATATATTAGCTTCGCTCTCTGCTTTCGTGTATGGCTTCTCCTGTCATAACTTTACTCTTGAAAACCGCACAGCACAACATTTCTCCTCTTTGGGCCGCACTGTTACGACATCTGTCCCTTTGTTAGTTTAAAATAATGGTCAAGAAACAGAGAAGAAAACGCTCTCATGGTTTTCTCTCTAAGCGGATTCATCTCCACCACAGAGCCACCTGGATTTGAACCTGAGCTACATACAAAAGAAACTGTGCTTCATTATAATGCACGAGCGCAGACCCACAGGATCAAGGTGATTGGAATATAAAGCCAGCTGCGAGCACTTTCACCACTCCTCAACACTGCATTTCTACTTCTCACGACTTGAAGGGGCTCCGCAGCCGGCCACACCCTGACCACAAGACTAGTAATGCAATACAGTTTGAATTTGGGGGAAAAACACGGGTATTTCAGGGGATCTTTGCTAAATTGTACATTTTAAAGTAGCACAGTGTAGTTTGGACTAAAAGTTTGAATTTGTTATAAAGTTAGGTTAAGATTTGAAGAGTGCATGTCTTGGTACTAACTTGTCTGAAAGGGCAGATGTGGTACAGAAATAATTGCACTAGACATCTGTGAATTACGGAGCCCTGGAAGTGAGTTAGAGAGATAAAAAAAAATATTTTCATCTCACAAGTATTTGATGTAGTATTTTTTTTTTTTTTTTAACACATATTATCTTGAGGGAACAAGATAATATCTTGAGAAAGAAAAAATGTGGGAGAGATTTTTTTTTTTTGTTCTCCCCCATATTTTTTTCTCTCAAGATTATATATCTCGTTCCCTCAAGATAATCTGTGGTAAGAAATAATAATTTTTTATTTAATATTTTTTTCTCCCCCACATTTTGTCCCTCTAATGTCACTTCCAGGGCTCCGTAATTCATAAAATCACTCTCCTCCCTCCCTGGAGGCTGTTGGTGCCTCTCAGGTGAGGTGGAGCTCCAAATTTGTATTTGAGTGAAGATAGCTGGGAGCGGCCATTGTTGGGAGGCTGCACAAGTTCATTTCTGTTGCTTTCCTCAGTATTTGTGTGTTAAGTCCTGGGCATCGTGTTTCTTGTTAATATTTTTTTGTGTAAATAAATTCACCAGAAATCCAGTTGCTACTCTTCTTTTTTTCTCCCCCACATTGTTTTTGTCTCTAATGTCACTGCCAGGGCTCCGTATGAATCCCTTGTGTTTTCCCAAGGATTTTACATATTGTTTTGGATGTAACCCTCGGGTTCTGCCTGCATCGTGAGCCCCCTCCTCTCCCCCAGCATCTGTCTGTTGCATACATATTCTCAGTTTGGCTCCTCAGTGAGGAGTGGCCCTCTTATGGAGGCCTGTGATGATGGCATTATTACAGTGATAATAGGGTGAGCTCTGGGCCTGTGTAGGTGCAGCTGAGGTGGTCAGTGCAGATGTACTCACATATATTAGACTCTGCATCTCTGCTGGAGTCACACTGCTGCACATGAGCCCTCTTCAGCTTGTCACCTCCCACCAGCAGGTGAACCACTCATATGCACTCAACAACGCCCACACAGCTCTAAAGAAGGAAGTATTATCATATGCAAAACTGCACCACTCTCTGTTGCATACTGTCAGAACACAGAATGGTCATATAATAAAGAAAGTTAATCAGTGGGATCTTTGTTGTTGAAGTCCAGTTGTGCTTGAGTCAGTATTACATTGTGTCACACTGGACAAGACGCCTCTCTGCAGAAAACCTATGTCACAGTGGATCCCTATTATGTAATCTGGCTGAGTAAATCTGTCTCCACACATTTATCTAAGACAAAGGGTAGTTGAAATTGACGTGGCAGAAAAATGAGAGACGCAGCAGATGTCAGAGTAAATAGATAGTTCTGTGGAAAAGCAAACCAGCCTAATCCACTCTTAAGTGCTGAAAGCATGAGGGTTATAGAAAATGTCAAGAAAGAGTCAAGTAAGAGTAATACAGCCAGACTGCGGAGGTTGCAAAAAGACTGTTCAAAATAACATTGTGAATCATCCAAAACAAGACGCAGCAGAGACAGTATGATTTATGACTTCATTGGTATTTTAAGTGATTTTGTCAGCAACAACAGTAAGACATAATATATAGCTCAAAGGGGGTCACCGTGCCAGTGGCTTGGCTTACTGTAAAATCATGTATTTTCAACATCCATAGATATAAAGATGACCATTATAGTGAATGTGAAATAAAAATTCTGAAAATAAATTCTTAAATGAATGTCTTATGGTGGAAGAAGTAGCGTAAAAATGCAGATACAGGACCAAGAATTTACTTAAGTATCAGATTAAATTTCTAAGTATAAAAGTATCCACAGTAAAATGTACTTCATGAGTAAAAAGTTAAAGTTTTTTTTTTATTTTTTTTATGTGGCATAGCAAACCAGGACCAAATCTGGACTAAACCAGGACTAAACTGGGACTAAACCAGTTCTAAAACAGGTCTAAACCACGATTAAACCAGGACTAAAACAGGTCTAAATCAGGCCTAAACCAGGTCTAAACTGGGACTAAACCAGGACTAAAACAGGTCTAAACCAGGATTAAACCAGGACTAAAACACAACGTAAACAGGTCTAAATCAGGACTATACTAGGACTAAAACAGGTCTAAATCAGGCCTAAACCAGGTCTAAACTGGGACTAAACCAGTTTGTCGTAGGATGTCACTTTGAAAATAAAATACTTTTACTTTTAACCCAATTTGAAAATGTAGATGAGTAAAATGTACAGGCTCGGAAATGTGATGAAGTAAAAGTAAAAAGTATTCATCATAAAATGTACATAACTATAGAGTACAGATGAAGACTGAAGAATCTTTGCCTACGATGTTCTTAACTAAAGTAAAAGTACCTATAATTTGTACCTTTTAAAATAATTTTCCTCTTTTGCCTATGTTATAGTGTTTTTGTAACCCTGAGCTCTACGTGGTAAACAATGTTCCCTGAAGAATAGATCTGAACATAGAGGTCCTGCGCCCTTCAGCCTGTGAACTGTGGCCGCGACCTCTGCTCCCGGCGAGCCCTGAGAGGCGTTGCTTTTCCGACACCTCAGTAATAAACACAGTGTTAGATGAGGCTGCGTGTTTACCATACGCTGTTGCTCTGAAATCAGAATATTAGTTCTGCAGCTAAATATAAAAAGAAAGAAGAGCATGTGAGCTAACGCCGCTGCTATTTGGCTACTGTAAACACTATACTGTAGAACAAATGTGGTGGAACGCGGTAACATGAACACAAATGGCTACCCACAGCACTTCCTCTCAGGCCTCTCTCACCAGGACAAATGTATGCACGAGCTCCTAATGAATAATTGATGTAAAGTGAGGTAGTTAGCGAGAGTGGCAAAATCACAGAGGCTGGCACTGCCAACGTTGTTGTTTACGATTTAGAGGCAAAAAACTGCAGCGTACTGTCCTACTATAGTATGCACTTCAAAAATAATGGACACAGTATGGATTGTACATTCCATTTATATTCTATTTAACCTAAGGAACCTTGAAAAATATAACCAATACGTGAATTTGTAATTGTATTGCAAAACAAAAACATTCAAACATAGATATACAACAATTGACAACATCATCCATAATGTGCATGGTCCTCCCTGGCTGTACAGTGAACGCGATTCAATAAGTCCCTCTGAAGCTGCTGTGTAGGAGAGTGGACACCAATAACAAGTAGACAGGAGATGGTTAAGGCTGAGAGAATTCATATATAGAGGGGTACATACTGTATCACAAGACCCTATAGCAGCGGCAGGATACCGTTGTACAACATGTGAAATGCATTGTACATCAGCGGATCACTCATGTCATTTCCTTGGCCTGCTTGCTGCAGAATTTCTCCTCCTCTATTCATCTTGAATTATTAAAAGTGTTGTGATTCCCTGTATGACTGTGAATCTGGTGCTGTAGCTCTCAACTGCGCAGTCATATTTGGCTTGTTTTTTTCCGTCTCTCTCGTCTTTTTTCCTGGCGTTTTTTTTTTTTTTTCTCACTCGGCTCAGAACGTGATTCTGCACCACTCACGACTCAAAATGTAACCTTGAAGAGGCCAAAGGGGAATTTTAAATGATGAATCCTGCAACACACAGAGAAAAACTCGAGCCTATCCTCATCTACAGCGCAGGAATTATTTCACAAAATCAGTATTCAGGTCAGGGTGCATCAGAGGCAAAAAAGGGGAAGGAGGAGTGTTTTTCTTCTCCATCATGCACCAGCAACAAGGCCCAAATTGGCTCAAGGGGCTGGCTAGTTGTTTTCCCATAGATAAGCTCTTGTGCGTCTCGTCTGTTTGGAAAAATACCATAATCCAGCCAGAGATTACCCGCCTAAACGTGATCTCGAGTGGACGCGCCGATCCTCCTGATTTGAGCATGTATGTACAGCCACCAACCAAACACATAGGAATGAATAAACAGAAGAGTTTGGAGTTCGCAGATTCTTTTTTATGTGAGCACTCCTGGAGAATTGTGCCAATCACGTCACATGCCAGTATTTATTGAGTGGGATCTGCATTTGCTGGAAATAACAAGCGCTTTTATCAATTGGCTGTTTCGGTAAAAAGTATGGCTTCATACTTGCCACATGCAGCATAGGGAACAGGCGGCTGAAGGCTTACCACCAACTCTGCTTTTCCAAACCCTTAGAACAATAAACCTTTGGGAGCTGTGTCCTGACCTGGTGTGTGCCAGATTGATATGCGTAGTTCTCTCATTTAAGTTCCACACATTATCAATCTGGGAGGGCTCTCGTTCAATCCACTCGTGAAAGGGAGGGACCGTCACAGCAATACTTCAAGATTATTGGGTGAAACGCCCTTTAACACCCACCTACCGTACTTTTACAGAGAAAAGCACAAACATCTCTTTGCTTTTCCCTTTTCAAAGTAGAAATTGTAGCATTTCAGCTAAAACAGTCAATTGCGGCATCAAAAAGTACCGTATTTTCCGGACTATAAGTCGCACCAGCCAAAAAATGCACAATGAAGAAGAAAAAAACATATATAAGTCGCACTGGACTATAAGTTGCATTTAGGGGGGGGGGGTTATTTTACAAGAAAAGACATTTCATCTTGAAAGGCAAGTTCTAATAATAACAATAGAATAGAGAACAACAGGCTGAATAGGTGTATGTATGCTAATTGATGGTTATTCAGGTACACGAAGCATGAACAACGAACTGAATATGAGTCTGGTATGTTAACGTAACATATTAATGAATATATAACTAATAATATATAATAAGTACTGTTGTAATATAAAGTTCTGTCCACTTCCCCTGTATGATATACAGTACAAGTTCAGTTCTGTCACCCACCCTTTACCATGAATATCTACTCAAGGCTCATGTTTATGGCATAATATAAAAAGGTCTTGGATCCCAAACTATTTGAAATATTTATGTCCACACACTATAAATCCAGATTGTCTCTTGTTCATACCGGCCATTGCCACTCCACACAGACTGCCCCGAGAAGAGGAGGTTATGAAAACAGTCGCTGCAGATGAAATATTCATACAGTGTTACCATATATTTGGCTATCCCTGCCTCGCTCTGTCTATGTCCCCGGCCCTATCTATCACCATATCCATCTTTGTCTTTCTGGATGATGCGGAGAGGACACCCACCAGTCCCTGGAGCACATGTCTTTGGGCCTACTTAATATGTGGGCGGCTGCTGTCTGCAATGGATCAAATAATTCCAAGAGATCTTTATCCGAGTCCAGTGTGTGGCACTGCTGAACGTACACTTTAATAGGGCAGTGCGGAAACACGAGCGCAGTCCACAGAGGGAACAAAGGAGGGAGCAGAGGGCAGAGCAGATAGGAGTTAGGAAGGAGGGGAGGAGGGATACAGATGAATGGAGATGCTCCTTCTGTAAGTGAGAGGCCTGGAGGTGAGCACTTGTAGCCTTCACTAGCCACGCTGAGTGAACATGTAGTGCCTAACTCCAGCTAATTGTGTAGAAGCTGTGGTTGCAATGGGCATGGCTGAAATTTCATGTCAGACAAAGGTCAAAGAAATTGGCAAAATGTATAAGAAGATGAAGCTGTACTCAGTATTTCTCGCTCAGCTGTGCTCTGTCTGTGCTCTTGCTGAAGAGACTACCATTCACTCTAAGGCTGGTTTAGTCCGGGCCAGTTTTGAGGATGTTGCAGCATAGATTTTCACGTTATCGACATTTAGTTTAAAAGTAATTTTGGGGGGTTCAAATGGTACATGAAAAACGAAAGATTTGGGGTTTTCTTTTTTTCAGGTTTTGGGCCAGTTTGCTCTTTTAACATATAAACTGTGACACAGAAACAAATAAATGACCTAATCTTCACTATAATGAGTGTATTTATTGCACAGATTCCATGTTTCTCCATAGAACTGTATGGAAAATTATGAATTCAATTACCCTTTTCTCAAAATGCATCTCCACTTAGTAACTCCAAACTTTTCTTGTATTTTCACTGCAAAAATAATATTTGGCATTATTTGGAGTAATTCTGAACTGCAAAGTAAAATTATCTGCCAATGGAGTATGTTTTTGAACTTAAAATGAGAAAAAGCATTTCATTTCAAGTAAATTTGGTTTACTTTCTAGTTTTAAGAGCAAGAAAGAGTTCATTTGCAAAAGCAGATATCTCCATTTTGAAGTTTTTGCAAAAATGTGTTATATTTTTATTACCATAATCTACAGGTGA
>OMNZ01032414.1:4028-34266 GCA_900303255.1 Lesueurigobius sanzi
GTCCTCTCCATCCCCCCCATGTCCCCACACACACACACACACACACACACACACACACACACACACACACACACACACACACACACACACACACACACACACACACACACACACACACACACACCTACGGGCTCTCATTCCAGCCTTCAGCCCTAGAAACAGATGGTGGTGCGGCGGAAGTTCAGTCTGTCCTCCATGTTTTCCTTGTTCACAGCCAATTAACGCCCGTCCCGGTGAGAGCCGCAGTTGCCACCACAGTGCGACTCCCAGCTCCCCAGACACATCCAAACAACAGTCGTTACCATTCAAATCTCCACAAGAAAGTATAAGTAATGGCTTCTACTAAACAAGACAATGAAGTGAAAATGACAGAACAGAATGTTGTTATTATGTTATAGTTAAAATAGTGTATTAGTTATTATTTAAGAATGATTTTAGAAGTATTAGTTGACAATTGTTACTATTCATAAAACATTTAAGAATACTTAGGCATTTAAAACCCTCAGTAAGCCAGGGCCATCGACAGACTTGCTGGGGCCCAGGACACAAGGGTTCACATGGGGCCCCCTCCCCCATTTTCAGTTATTTTTAATAGAAAATGGGCTCCTTCATGCCCCCCCTGTTGACGGCCATGTGATAAACATTGCTACAGTATACTGTATTTAAATGAGACAAGTTTTCATTGGCATTGTTACTGCACATATCCCTATTATTCTTCTCCTTAAGATGAAGAGTTAGATGACGATTGAAGGCACTGAGCCCAGTTTGGTTCGTGTCGTGTATTGAAATTTGTTCTGTTCTTCAGTATTCTGTAAAAACAGACATTGTGTGAACTTGTCGGCTAGTTGTTGTTGTTAGCATAACCACTGCTGTGCACAATGCAAATAGAGAAACTTGCTTGAAGAATTTGGATGTTAGAAATGTGTTAGTAAAGTTAGTTGGACCAGAAGAAATAGTTTTACACACTCAGTGTTTTATTGTTTGTACTAAAAACAATCAGGTACCAGGCCTCGTCAGGCGTGTTGGCACTTGGTCCACTCTGGGGCACTCCCAGGGAAGTGTGCTTCTTTTGTGCAGCTCACCTAACACTGGTTTACAGAAAACCCAAAGAGTAATGAAAGCTTCTTGAGAACATGATCAGTTAAAAAAAAAAATATAAAAATGGCAATTTACTGTCTATGCTTTTGTTAGCTGTGTGCAGGTTATGCCTTTTCAAAGAGAGACCCCCCCCCCTCTTCCATTAGTCCTTAAGCTGACCTATAAGCAGTAGTGCAAACAGGGTGAGCAGCACTAAAGCAGACAGTTTCCCTGTGTGAAGATGATCAGAAAGTGTCAAACAGTAGTGAGTTTCTGTAAACTGTGCAGTATGTACACAGAGGATGTGACTGGTTTGTGTGTGCACGTGGCAGGATGCCTGTGTGGTTTGGGTTCTGAACACTACTGCAGCATGTCGTCGGACATCTACCACCTCCCGCTCAATGTCTATGTCATTGTGCTGGGCATTGGCCTCTTCGTCTTCATGCTCAGCCTCATCTTCTGCTGCTACCTGTTCAGGTGAGCTCTGTGACAGCAGCGCGGGGGGTGGTGGGAAAGTGGGTGGTTTGGGGAGAAGTGAGACAGACAGGAAATACTAAAGGGGCAAACAGGAAGTAGAACAGGAAACATGACCTTAGACAAGCGGTTTGTGAATGAAAGTGATCAAACTAAAGTTCTGAACAATTTCAAACTCATTTTAAATCATAGAGTGAACAGATCGGTTTATATGATGAAGACAATGACTTGATTTTATTATTATTAAGAGAGCATTTAATAGACAAGGTTAAGCTTCTTAGTTTCATTCATAAATAAACTGCTACTGCATATAATCTAAATAAAATGTAAAGTATTTAATAATGATAAAATATACAAACATTCATTTATCCATGAACACATATGGAATTATGTTTGAAACAAAGCAGATCAAAAGAAAATGGCACCTTTTGCTTTGATTACTATGTAGTCACCAGAAATGGTTTTCCTTTCACAGACTGTTCAAAACCATTTCAGGTCATGACCTAATGAAGAGAAATGACCTCATTGAGAAAATGCCTAAAGAAAAGAGAGGAAAAAGAGCAAAGTTTAGAAGAATCTAGTCATTTCACCGTCCCTGTATAATTCCATATGTGTTGATTCATAGTTTAATGCCTTCAATGAGAATCGGTCTCCGGTAATGTATGTCAGTAGGTTAGAAATGACTGGGCATTACTATTAAATATGGGTTTGAATTGGTAAACAAACAACAAAAGGAGGGGCGGGGATTAGCATATCTTAAACATTATTGAACTAGACTTGAAATAATGTTGAAATGTTGGGGAAAAGGGAACAAAATAAACTCGTGGGGTGTAAAAGAAAAGGGTGTAAAACATATTCAAAAGTGTTGTTGTTGTTGTAGTGACTGAACCTATACAGACAGTTACTCAAACATGAAAAACATTTACACAGTTTAAAAATGGTTAAAAAGGATGTCTAAATGTCCATTTATGTGCATCAGGTTGAAACAGCAAGGAACCAGAGAGCAGTTCAGCTACAATGAGGTGAGTCCCTGCCCACAAACACTCTCTCTCTCCCTCTGTCCCCCTCTCTCCCTCTCTCTCTTCCCCCTCTGTCCCTCTCTTACTCGGCTGGATATAAATACTACTATATGTCATGTCACTGTTAGTGTGTGAAACCTAACGCTGCTGTTTTTAGACGACCTTGACAATGTTAGTGCCGTTACCTACGCTGCGATACACAAGTGGTAATCTCGGGCAGGTGCTGCAGTGTGCCCGTGCCGTGCCAGTGCTTTGGGATGGCAGCAAGTCAGTTTTTGGCAAGGTTAATAAACTCTTACTGTAATACTCTGCCAGGGGTTTAAAGACATTACCCACAAGATTGAGCTGCTGCGTGACCCGGGGGTTTCGTTTAGATATTGAAGTAAAAGACAGTGACATACAAGTACAAGCGTGGTACATTTCTTACCAATGCAATACTGCTGACACGTCATTCTCCTGACCTCACATTGCAATCACTCGTGTGGTTTTTCTGCCCATAGGTGGTGCTAAAGGGAGCAAGTAAGAAGCTCAGCCTTCTTGGAGTAAGTCGCTACATTCATTGTGCAGTTTTTGGTACTCGAGTAAAAGAGTTGTGCTTCAAAAATCTTACAGCAATGTTTATAAAGTGGTCTTATTGTGAGATTTTGCAACCCTAATAATTATCTTCTGTTTATTTTAAATAGACACATTAAATAGACAAGTGGCATTTAACTCTGCAAGCTATTTACGTTTACAGAAATATCCCAAGATAAATTCCACAAATGAGTCCCCTTATCTTGTGGCTAAACATCCTTTTCACGGACGACGTTTTGAAATTGACTGAAGAGAAAGTTATTGCGCCTTAATTGATTTGTATTGGCAAAGAGACAGTAAACTTCATGCTAGTTTTTGTTTCACATGGAAAGGTCCAGCAATTGCAGGAATATTAACCATGAATCCAAAGATGGTAAAAGTTAATTCTATCATTGAAATCGGGACCTGCCCTCCGCCTAAATATTAAAGTCTGAAGAGTGTCATGTCACTTGAACCCATGAGCCTAACCTGCTCAAGTTAGACGTAGGACTATCTTGACTGCAGTCACTGAATGGTCATTTTACTTTTGAGTTCTACTTCCTAATTTGGGCAGATGGCAACTTGTATTAAACTCAAAAAAATTCAAAAGTTCAGGGTCTAACATTATTCTTGTTTTACTCCAGCAAACCTGCGCAGTGTGTTTGGAGGAGTTCAGGACCAGAGATGAACTGGGAGTTTGCCCATGTTCGCATGCATTTCACAAGAAGTGAGTACTAAATGAGGCTGTGGTGGAAACGAGGGCCTATTTTTTGTTCTTTATTCAGATTTGTATTATATATATACATATGTATTTTTTCAATCATTTTTTTTTTATTCTGCCTGTTCTAATATTGTCTATAATAGTTTGTGGTTGCACCCGGATCACAATTTAAGTGTGTATATAGAGGGTATGCGCGCTATATTGTCCCTACATCATTTTCATTCTAAACAGAAGCCTCAACGTTCTCAGTGTCAACACCAGTCGCCTGCAGTGACATCATCTGCATTCATTCATTTTATTTGAGCTTCACAATGTTCAACATGTTTTGAACTAAGTACAAAGTTCAGCAAATGTTACACAGAGTAAAGGAAGTAAAGAACAGTTTTGACTAGGGCTGAACGATATGGACAAAATTTCATATCTCGATATTCATGCCAGATATCTCAATATCTAATATATGGTGAATAGTGTGTGCGCTGTGTCTCCCTTACTCCCGCCCTCCTATGTTTGTCCTTGGTTGGCTTCCCCTGTCACAATGACATTTTTAAATCAAGTAAACAATTCAGTTTCTTATAATGTGGAGAACATACTCAATACACAAACTGCGTCTTCCAAATCCATGCCCTGTGTAAACTTAAAATGACCTTTGTCTCATACCATTTGCGTTACCATTTATACAATGCATTTATTATCTATGCGCTTTTCTATTTCCATGCGTCCTCATCCTCACCATACAGCGTCCTCATCCTCACCATACAGCGTCCTCATCCTCACCATACAGCGTCCTCATCCTCACCATACAGCGTCCTCATCCTCACCATACAGCGTCCTCATCCTCACCATACAGCGTCCTCATCCTCACCATACATTTGACATGTTAACAAATATAATTTGACTCTGAACTAAACAGGGGAAAAAATAAGTAGTACTATTCGCTCATAGATGCAATAAGAATATTGTTAGCCCTTTGCATATTTATACAGTATTCCAATGATCCTACGGATTTCCCTGATGCAACAAAATACAAATTTAGTTTATTTTTAGGTTCACATTGCCCACATTATATCACGTCAGATCTCCATCTGATCATTGTGATGCTGCTGTTTTGCAGAGATCATCAATTAGTGATTCATAGTTTTTTTTTCTTTCAGTTTAATGCAGGTCTATGCTCAAACTTTTCATCATGCTCTTCCTTCATTGATTAGTCTCGGGATTTACCCAGTCACAGTGAAATATGAACTTTCAGAAGCAGAGGACTTCAGTTTTCTCTCTAATGAAACACCACAAAACAAAATGCAGATGATCTAAAAGTACAACAACAGGCGAGTGCCTCAGGGTCCAAGTGTGTATCGAACAGGTGCTCTTCTGGGATGTGGGCGGGAATCAATGAGATGAGAAATGCTGACTTGCAAGTTAAGATGAGGCGTGATACGCAGTCAAAATGAAATCATCCGAGGCACTTTAAAATCCTTTATTCAAGCATGGATCGCATCTATCCAGCTGATCTTTCTAACTTGCAAGTCAGTGTTTCTCATCTCACAAAATGCAGATGATTTGTGATACAATCTTGTAATGTGGGCTTGAAGAACATAGAGTATCACCCATCCAAACCGTCATGTGTTTAAGAGAATCAGAGAATGTGAATTGTTCTAGTGAAGATATGTAACTGAATAGTAGTCTGCGAGATGTAGTGGTCCTGCACGTCGAGGCCGGAGCCTACACTGCAAAAAGTGATATCTTGATAAGTAAATTTTACTTGCCAAGTAAAATTATCTGCCAATGGAACAAGTATTTCGATCTGCACATAAATTAAGAAAAAAACAACTTCTTGCACTAAAAATTTGATATTGAATCTAAATTTACTTGAAATTATATGCGTTTAAGTGCAAAAAATATTGGCAGATTATTTTACTTGGCAAGTCAAAACTACTCAGAATAAGGTCAAATATTCTGAATTCAAGCAAATTTAACTTCTCAAGATATCGCTTTTTGCTGTGTATGGTGCATGTATTTCACAGATGCTTAGATAAGATAGTCACCTGTCCTTTCTGGTCTAATGTTGCCTTGTGTACCCGCAGGTGCCTCCTGAAATGGCTGGAGATCCGCAGTGTGTGCCCAATGTGTAACAAGCCAATTTTGCGGCTACACACAGACGCTCCACAAGGTGCTGAGGGCCCGATGGACCCAGAGGAGGTGTGAACCTGACTGTAGAGGGCGCTCCAAAGCCCTCCTTTGTGGATAATATATACACATTCAAAACACTACAGTCTATGAAGAACCATGGTCTATTTAAAGACTGGGAATGTTGATAACAATCCTGTGGCCACGTTGCAATCGTCCTTTGAGCAATATGCCTATTCTGTGGAATTGTGACAAAACGATGCAGGCAGGAAGTGGGTAGATGATAGGAAGTTTTCATGACAAAATGCTCCTAGTTCTACTTCCATGTTGCACTGTTCACATATGTATCAAAAAGGAAAGGAGCCACATTTAGAAAAAGCAGGAGAACCATTGCCACTGTCACGGGGCGGCTAGGACAGAGCGGCCAGGGGGTGTCAGCAGACCTGGGTAGGACATCTGAATTACAGAGAGACAGTCTGGATACCTCTACTATCTCAGGGGTGTTACCAATAAAATAGCCAGCACAACCATTTCCTTCACTCTCGACGACGCTGTGCCACATATTCAGTACTGCCAATGTAGGTGCGACACTCATGCAATCAGTCGGCCAGAAAATCCGAACTGACCCAATCCGAGACCAGCGGGATCACGAAAAGAAACCCAACCGTAATGTTAACAGATTGTGTCCCAGGCCCTTTCCTTAAAAAGACTGATAGGAAACTTAGTCTTGCCTGTACGTATTGTATGTAACCGTGTCCCTATATATTGTTATTTTGTATCTGTTGCTTTTAAATAAAATGTCACGTATTGTATTGTAATGGTGTGGTTTTATTATGAAGACATAGCGGGTCATTGATGTAATACAAATATGACAAGCTGCAGGGGATTGCTTTAGATTATAGACAAGTGATACCTTTTATGGTGAGTTTTATAGTATTTTTTGGATCTATAAACGTAATAATGGCCTAAAGCGGGGGTAGGCAACGTCAGGCCTGGGGGCTAAATCCAGCCCTTCAGCATGTACAGTATCTTCTAGCCCCTCAGATGGTTTGAGAAATAGGACTCCTTTAAAATACTCCAAAAACACAGAAAATATGACCAGTTCCTTCGAAAGTCTTCCAAGGGGAGGACTCTCAGCACCACACTGTTTAGTCAATATGTCAACCAATACTACCGTTTGTAGGGTTGGGTATCATTGGGTTTTATCCGATACCGGTGCCTACTCTGTATTTTTAAACGGTACCGGTGCTTAAACGGTTCTCGAACTGGTACTTAAAAAAATTAACTGCACACACTTTGTCAAAACAATACCCTTTTATTTCCAGGGCCAAATTGAACACAAGAATGGTCATTTATTCAATAAAACACTGTTTCTTTCAGGGTTTTCATCATTTATTTGAGCTGAAACACCTAAGTCACTTTCTTTATGCAGTCTGTAGACCAGGGGTGCCCGAAGTTTTTTTCATGATGGGCCAAAGTAGGCTATGCAGGGCCAAATTTAGTGGGCGAAGGGCCAAAAGCAATATGGTTTTTCATATAGAGCAACCGAATCCAAACAGATCTATGATTCAAATCTTTAATTACAGTGTTATTGAGTAGGACATGCTGTTTTGGCGTTTGCTCACAGTCTATTCTGTCAAATTAGCGCTTCTTACAAATCTAAGCACTATCTCGAGGGCCAAATGAAACCTCTTGGAGGGCCGAATTTGGCCCACGGGCCCCACCTTGGGCGCCACTGTTTGCTTTCTAAAGAAAAATATTTTTTCGGTACCGGTTTTCGGTACCAATTTATTTTTCGATACCAGTAGTACCTTAATTATTTTATTGATACCAGACTGGTATCGTTTAACGGTACCAATCCCTAATAATAAAGTATACCTTACCTTACCTTACCCTAACCGTTAGTTCAAAACAATGATTAAAATGAAGCTCAGCCCCCCGTCGTGTGGCTAGAAAGAATATTGGCCCTCGAAATAGTGAACTTGCCTACCCCTGGCCTAAAGTGTCTGTATTCTGAGTGACAGCACATCTATGAAAAGTAATTTCATAAGTTAAATGTGTGGATTTATTTTGTTGACATTTGAAAAGTTCATTTGGAAAAACAGACATCTCCATTTTGAACTTTTTGCAATATAGTATTAGATACTGATTACTGCAGGGGATACTAGTAAAAGTAAAGTTGAATCAATTTGATCCATAACAAGTGAATTCATATTTCTGATTCACTAAAATAGATCTGGTCATTAAAAACACACCAACACAAAGAGAAAATTATAAGCATATGTTGATTTTTGTCAATGGCACTGTTTTTGCAAATGAACTCTTCATTTATTGAGCGATTTTGGATCTAATTTAGTCTACTAAAAACAAAAACAAAGATAGGATTCAATAAATCAGGGAAAAAGTTACAATTTCCCATATATTCTATGGATCAATAATATAATAAAAGGTATGTGGTGAGACTGGGCTGTTTTGTTGTTTCCAGGTGAAATCTTACATGTGGCGCCAAAACATGAAACTTGGGAGGAAACTAGTTTATTTTTAAAAAAGTGTTTTTTCCAAAGGACCTTTACAACACAGTATTAAAAATGTAGACGTCTTGTGAGGTTAAGACATCATTTCACCAACTTTCTTTTCTCTTCAAATATGGCAGAAGATTTTTACAGTCTGGTTCAGTATGATTATATCTCTGTCCACTCTTAAGTCTTAAGTTAAAGACCTTCAGCTTGCGGTCTCTGTGCCTTTGGACTCCACAAACTCCATTGCTTTTTCCTTGACTTTCTGGATGCTCTGAGGGGTGCCGTGTTTCTTCTCATACTCCAAGTAACGCTTGAAGAAGAACTTTATTTTCTTCACAGACACACTCAGATGGATCACGCGGTCGAAGAGCGCCCTAGCGGAAACCAAACACAAATTACTCAAGATGGAATATGGTGGTTCTGAACTGTGGCCCAGGTCCTACCATCATCCTTTAGGATGACAAGCTGCAGCCCAATGAGGATATTTAGCCACTCCAATCCATAAGCAGTGTTGGGGAGTAACTTAATACATGTATTTAAAATACGTGTTCAGAATACTCATTTTGAGTAACTGTATTTAGGTACAAATACTTCAAATACCAAAGGAATATAGAGAGGGAGAGAGGAAGGAGAGAGAGGAAGGAAAGAGGGAGAGGAAGGAGAGAGAAGAAGGGAAGAGACAGAGAGGGAGAGGAAGCAGAGAGAGAAAGAAAGAAAGGAGACAGAGAGAGGGGAAGGAGAGAGCACAAGGAGAGAGGAGGGAGAGACAGCAAGAGAAAGAAGAGAGACAGAGAGAGAAAGAAGAGAGACAGAGAGAGGGGAAGAGAGAGGAAGGAGAGAGATGAGGGAGAGAGAGAGAGAGAGGGAGGGAGAGAGGAAGGAGAGAGGGAGAGAGAAAGAAAGAAGAGAGAAAGGAGATAGACAACAGTTGGTGTAAAAGTGTTGCTACATAGTTTTAATCTTTCACCATATTTATACAAAAATATAAAGCAAATCAAGGTGAAAGTATCTAAGTATTCAGAATACAGTACACTGATTTGGCAAAGTAACTGAATACGTTACAAAATACATTTTAAGACAAGTATTCAGTATTCTGTAACTGAATACAATTTCAAAATATTCTCCCCAACACTGTCCATAAGCACTTTATATACGATATACACCATGTAACATAAAATACCACCAATACCCACTAGCTGAGAACCGCTGCTGTTAATGTTAAGGTTTAATTAGAAGAAAAATATGAACTAACCTGACGTCATTCTGTGAGCCATGTTTGACCGTGAGGTCGATGAACACAGACCAGAGATCGGTGCGTTTGGGGTAACTGGTCAGCACTTTGTCCAACATGGTGCGACCTTTCTCTGCGTCCCCGTAACGAAACTCCAGCTGAGCAAACTTAGCTATAACATCCACACCTGGAACACAGGGACAGGACAATACTGTTACATAGGATTCACCTTCTTCTGCCTCGCCCCCTCTTGTTGTAGAACTATTTACTCATTGTAATAGCACTTCCTGTGAGCTGGAATGTCCACCGTTATCAAAGGAAGAGAGTGAAGAAAATAAAAGGTGGGAATGAACAAAAAAAATCACAAACAAGTTGAAAGGAAATAGGTTTGTGTGGCTCAGGTTTAGTTTCAGTGGCAGGACAACATGAAGAAATAGACCTAAAATGATCTCTAAAGCACCAAAGCTGATATATTTACACAGCAGTTTGTTGTAAATGTTACACGTTGCACCAAAAACTGAAATCAAAGTCAATATCGGCTCAAGTCCGACCTGCAATTTCACCATAAACACAAGATGGCGGCGCCCATTGCAACTTCCTGAATGAGGTGAATATGTGGCCTAGTAGGAACCATAATATAACTCATACTAAAAGTAATGTTCTTACTGTCTTTGGAAGGCAGACTCTTGAGCGCCCTCTGCAGGAGAGCACTGGCAGCATCACTCTGTCCTTGTGCAAGTAGAAAGGTCCCATAGCTCAGCCACACCGCTTTATCGTGACGGAACTTTTTCACCATTGTTTTATAGAGAGCTTCAGCCTCCTGGGAACAGAAAAGACTTTTACACACAACTGAAAACAATCTATAAAAAAAGTATAAGGCTTTGCAATGTGGGACCTTGGTCTTCTCAGACTTGGCGTAGAGGTCTGCCAGCTGCTGGTAAACAGGCATGGGCTCACAGAACTGCAGGGCTCGCTCAAACACCTTCTTCAGGCTCTCCTCGGTGCCATACATGTTCTCCAGGTTCAGGAGGGCCACCCAAACGTTCAGCTTCTCCTGCTCCTCCCTGAAAACATACACGGTGAGTACAGCTAGTGATGCTGCAGGTTAAATCCACCAGCAATAAGTTATAATATTTTCAGGTTGATGGATGGCATATACGGCTATACATATCACAAGACGACGTTTCGACCAGGAATACAATCGCTTCAGGTTTTTGTTTTAAATACTTGTAATTTACTGGATTATATTGCGACACACTGGGCAGTTTTGGTATATTTAAAGGCTCTGTACCTGATTTTCTTCCTAGTAGTAGAATGAAATTAGTTTTTTTGTCCTTTAGTATATTGTAAACTCAGACATTCATGGAAATAATACTGTACAAAATAATACTGTACAATAATCAAAATACTAAACATTTGTATCAATTTTATGAGTTTACAGGCTACTTTTCTTGCATTTCTGTGACAGTGGCCAAAAAATGTGACCCTGCCAGTTGTGAAATGGGCTAATAAACCCATCTCTATGAAGAAATGTAATTTAAGAAATGTGTGAGGAAAATTAGGAATGTTTTTGGACTACATCTATCAATTTAATTTACTTGCTCCCTCTTTCATTATTTGTAACAAAAAAAAAATCAAGTATAGTGCCTTTAAGTATATTTTTAATGTCGATGTGATTAAGAGACTGATGGCAATTGGCGTGACCATCAGAATGTCCACAGAGGTCCACAGGTGAAACTTACCATCTATGTACAAAGACATACCTTGAACTAAAGTGTAGTAGCACAAATTGCTAAAGACATTTATAATGGGGGATTCTCTTTTCACACCAGCAACTCAATAAAGATTGTCATAGTGATGCATCTCAGTAAAGTCAAATTCAAAGCTGAAAGGTAAGTTGTAAGTGCATATACCGCACCTGAAGGAGATGGTTTTGAGAGCCCTCTCGGCCACAGCGCGGGCCTGTTCGATCTGTGTGGCCTGTAGATGGTGTGCCATGTACTGCAGCCAGAGCAGGGAGCTGTTTGGTGAAGCCAGCAGCAGACGCTCGAACGAAGCATCGTCCTCCGGTCGTAAGTTTGGATCCATAAGCTCCGTCTCTCGTTTGACCAGGGCTTTCTCCGCTTCTTTCTTCTCCTGCTCCAGCTCGTGCCGAGACTTTTTCTGAGGCTAAAATTAAATCAAATTTCATATTTTAAACATACTTTAATTACAAACTTAAAAAAGAAAAGGTGCTCTTCTTACTTTGCTTGTGGTATCTTGGTCTTCTCCATCACTGGAATCCCCATCATGAGCGGCAATGACTGGCTTCAAAGAGTTTAGCCCTGCGTCCCATGAAAACCCTCCTGTCACCTGTAACCTGGCCTGTTCCACATTAGATTTAACCTGCAAAACAACACAATAGTTACAGTTCTGTGGCTTTTCTTCCGTTGCACAGTTTGTATAGTGAATATGAATTAATATTTACTTCCACAGGATGAGGTTTGGCCACTTCATCATTTTCCTCCTCTCTAAAGTACACCTCCACTCCACTGTCACCGTCTTCAGTCTTAGCTTTTTTGGCTTTTTTCTTTTTAGCTGGAGCCTCTTTCTGCAATAAAGAAATATCAAGAATGAGGCTGAGATGATTTAATCCAGGTTGAGACTTGTAGAGCATCAATTTCGGAGTACCGTAATTTCCGGCCTAATGAGCGCAGAGTATAAGCCGCACCAACCAAATTTTAAAAGAAAAATGTTCATATATAGGCCGCACCGGTATAAGCCGCATGTGTTCACGTTGTAAGATGGAGACGTGTGAAAAAAGCAGCTTATAGCCCGGAAAGGGACCGTTTTGGGTTCTGATTTCAGACGATGAGGTCAAACACACACATACTCACATGGTCATCTTTGTTCACCTTCCCTAGCAGCACCCATATTGTTATGCCTATATACAGTATGTTGTAACGCAGGGGTCACCAACCTTTTTTATGGCTTGAGCTACTTCTACGCAACAATAATGGCAGTGAGCCACTTATTCTTCGAATAAACATGTGTAACTATGTGACTGAAGTGGAATTAACCTGTAACCAAGATGTTATTTCATCACTATTTCACAAAATGACTTGAGTTTCCTCTTTCAATGTCAAAAGAAAATCCTTTGGCGAGCTACTTAGAAAGGGCTGGCGAGTCACTGGTAGCTCCCGAGCTACTGGTTGGAGATCCCGCTTGTAAAGTAACTAATATCCATTTAATTCCCACATTTGAAGGTGTGTGTATACATTTAGTAAAAAGAGCACAGACTTCAAGGAAGGTGAGGCTGCATTACCTGACTCTGTGAAAGCTTCCTTTTTCTCTTGGTATCGTGTTTCTCCTTCTCCTCTCCCACAAGCCGCAGAGGCAGACCAAGAGATTCGGGAAGGACATCTGGCTTCCCGGTGTCCACTGGGAGCAGAGAGAGGTCGACTAACTCCTCCTTTTGGTCAATACTGTGGATAAGAATAGACACAGCCGCAGACCAAGAATGAAGAAAATGCAAAATGACAATATTGATCCTGGTTTACATGTTACATCCAAACAAATCATCAGCAAAACACAACGAGGGGAAATTACAACTGATCCAAGAGCTACTGTAAGAGGCGCACCCTGGATTATTGTAAGAATATGGATTACTCAGCATTGCATTTCCCAGCATAAATGTGTTATCCTGCAGCACTGGATTTATTTTTATCTACACTATTTGATAATATGAAAGTCCCAGGTAAATGTGCTATATAATAATAATAATAACATTACTAATATCTTATTTAAGTGAATTTCTTGTTTCTTCACACGAATAAGTTAACATCAAGTTTGTAAACCTAATATATAGGAAAAGGGACAGATTTACCTGAGAATCTTAGTCGTAAGAGCCGTGTTTGGAGGCAGGTGCTCCGCAAGTACAGAGTGGCTAGAAATGAAAAACTGGGTGGACTTTTGAAGCTGTGCTCTTCCAATGATTCTTCTGGACAACCTAAAAATTGAAACAAAAAAGGCTAAAGTAAACCAAGATCTAAACAAAAAGAAGACAAGGACACAATTTACTTAGCACTAATAAGTAGAGCTTACCTTATGAAGATGCCTTGCTCACTGACTGACTTTACAAAGCCCCTGATGATCTGTCCAGGTTTCAACATGTCCAAAGACAGCACTTCCATGTCCTTCACTGGTTTATTCTGGCCTGGGTTTATCCTAGAAAAGGACATATAAAACTATAAATAACAGGACAAACTTTAAAGCATATTTATTCTGCAGATAAAACATTCCCACCTTGATTGACGTAAAGACAAATGCCATTTGCCATTTTCACATCCCAGAAGGTAACACCTTTGAGGAGATTCAAATTGTTAAAGGCAATCCATAAATACTGAATAGTTAATCAAGGTTGAGATAAAGGACTGACTTGATGAGCTGGTCTTTGCAGAAGGCGTCCTGTGCACTAGATTTGTAGGCATCTGAGATGTCAGTGACCGATACGGTTCCTGACTGACCAAAAGGAAGTCTGACCTGAAGGCCGTGTGGCTGCACGTTTGTCACCATCCCCAAAGTGACACTCTCCTTCTCTAGTTTAGACGTCCCTGTAAACAAAGGTCAACAAACAAACTCATTAAAATGAATAACAATTAAATAAAGAAATGTGGTTAAAGAGTATTCACGCTCTACCTGTGAGCGACAGCATGAATCGATGAGGTTTGGGGCCCACTTCAACAACTTTAGCTTGGACAGCTTGTCCAAGTTTAAATAATTTCTCTGGGTGTGCCGCATCCTAAAAAAGTAAGTTTAACGTTACTTTCCCATTGTGAACTTGAACAAGGACAAGGCTTTTCACTGACAGTACCTTGGGGTCAGTGATCATGGCAAGTAGTTCAACTGTTCCTGTGAAACTAGGATCCGTGGTGATTTCCAATGACCTCTTATCTGAGTGAAACTAGGAAAACAATTCAAAGCTTTAAAATTACATCTAATAGTCCACACACATTCAAACCATGACAACATACCTTTGACACAAAGCATGTAATATCTTCTCCAACCTGATAGTTGCCTAGTTTTTCCTTGGCTGTAACCGATTTGAACTCACTGGCTTCAAGTTTGCTTCAAATACAGAGGCGAAATGTTAATTGCACATTTTAAGAGATAAAATAATAAATAATAGATGACACTCAAGTACCTGGGCATCAGTGTGAGCTCAGGACAATTGTATTTGAATTTTGGATGTGAAAAGGGCAAAAACCTGAAATAAATTGCACATAAATGTTAGTTTTAACTGTTTTGTATATAGTCAAAAATGCATACAAGCCACCCACCTGTGACTTGTGACCTCTCGTCCCCCTATGACCCTCGCTGTGACCTGACTGCCCACTTTGACAGAGGACGTTGGGAATGACCCCAGTCCAACATGGTCCAGCTCTAACACTTCGGACACGTGCACACTGCCCACGACTCCACTCTCCAGTGCGATCTGAATACAAGTGGGTTTCACAGAACGCACCGTACCACGCACGATATCCCCAAAGCAGTTCCCCTTTTTCGTGGTCTGCGTTTCAGAGAATGTCCGTTGACGTTTGGCTGCGTTACGTTCCCAGGACACTAGGGGGAGTCCTTGCAACGCTTCACAGGAGGACTCTATCACCTCCGCATCAAAAGTCATTCCAGGCTTTAACCTTTCTGTATCGTGCAGGACTTGGTTTAAGTGGCTGTGTGTCTGTATGACAGTCACTTGGGCTGTGTCCCCCAATGAGAGGACAGCAAAGTCTTTCTCCATGAACTGCACTGTGGCTACATACTTTGAGCCTTCATTCAACTAGTAAAAATACAAGACATTTTTAAAACAATGAATGAACATAATGTATCGATCACAAAAAGAAAATACTCACAGATTTCTTTTTTGAGAGCAGCCTGGAGAGGATGGACACATGGACGACAGCAGATAAGACGTCCACAAAAAGAACTACTGCGGTAGCTTTTTGTCCAGGGGTTAATTTCAGACCTGAAACAGGTGCAATGATAAACTTGTTCATTAAACCATCAAACTATATTTGGTAAAATGGGAATTTCCCTACATACCTATAAAATGGTTTTTGGTGGCCATTACTGTAGCACCGATCAGCTCATCTGACTTTAAGGTGACATGGGTGTCCTCCATTGAGTCCACAGTCAGTTTCACCCTCTGCCCAATAATCAGGTTTGTCAGCTGCTGTCGTAGATCATGGTTTGCTAAGCCACAGAGATCATGTCAGAAGAATGTATTCAATAAAAAGGAAATATATTAACCTCATAAAACCCTAACGTCCCCATTTTTGGGGACTTGCCACTTTTAGAGACAATTCTTGTTTATTTTAATCTTATGTAAAAATGGTCAAAATTGCCAACATTTTCAACGACAGAATAATGGATAGAGCCAGATTTTATTTTTATTTTGTGCTCAAAAGTTCACCTTGAAGGTCCCCGTTTTTAAAATTTTAATCAATTTTTTTAAAATGTGTTCACAAAAAAAGTGTACATAAAACTGTATTTTATGACCAAATACATAAAAAGGATCAAAAATGTTCAATGTCATTGAAATATTACAAATTACAATTTTTTGGCCAAAAACTGCCAAATTATGACCTATTTATTACAATGGGATTCCGCCTAGACTATGATTTTCTTGAAAATGTTCACATCTACAGTATCCATATAGACATTCATATCATATGAGAGCAATATGAACATTGTAGACATTTTACAAGCTGTTAAAGCCTTCCAGAGGATATGTAGACCAGATTCGGAAAAAACAGCCATGGGCTTAAGAGGTTAAATATAATTGAGTTTAAGCAGTTTTTACCTCTTATGGCCAGCATTTCACCCACGGTCCGTCTCTCCTGCAGACCGTTTGTGAGCCTGGTCTGTTGGTCTCCCATCGGTGAGATAACCTCCGATATCTTCAAAGTGACCAGAAACCGCCGCTTTTCCTCATCCAGATTTGTCACTTTAGCAATGACAGTCTGACCGAGCTCAAACGCTGTTGTTGCGTCAGTTATAAACTTGTCTGCCATGGCCTGAAAAGTCAAGCATGACTCTATAAACACAGTACAGTAGTTGCTTTATATACACTCATTTTGAATGCTTGTACTTACAGACTTGGGGGCAAGACCAACAAGGCCATAGGGAAACTCAACAAAGACACCATAGGCCATAATGTTCTTGATCCATCCATATAGCTGCATTCCCACAGTAATCTCGGAGAAGTCTTTGGCCAATATTTCTTCTTCTAGAGCCCATTTTACAGTTGGTTTCTTTGTTAGAAACTATGTTAGAGGTAAGAAAAGTACACTCAACGTTGCAGAGTAAAGCCAACTTTAAGGCAACCTGAACACGTAAGCTACAGTTATTGTAGAACAAGGATACGATATTCTGTTTGCTCTTGTTGAAACACACGAGGTTTGAGATGGTGTCTCCCTCCTGTAGACTCTCCCACAGCAGAGGGCAGTTGGACATGTGATCAGAGAGGTGCACTGTGGGCAATGCAGCATGGACTTCATCAGGCAAAATGGCAACTTCAAGGCTGCTGACAAGCTTTTTCAGCACTCGTGCCTCCACTTTCTGTAGCATACATAGCAGAACAAACATTGATCAATTAAAACCTATTAGTTGAAGGGGGATAATAAAAAGACTGCTGGGTGTGTTGTATATTATACCTTTCCCACTTCACACTCAAAGTCAGATTTGAGAGGTTCCTCAATATTTTCCTCCACAGCAGCTCTAAATGAGAGCACCAACTTCTGTTTCTCAAAGTCACACTGAAGAACTTTTGCCTTTAAAACCTGAATAAAAAAAGCAATAGGTGTTATTTCACATAAATACAATACTTCTGCAATGCAATTGTTTTTTTTATCAACCTGTCCGATGTAGAAGACCTCCTCGGGGTTGACAATGGCTTCAGAGCCGAGTTCGTTTGTTGGAACAAGTCCTTTTACATTGTTGTAGAAACGAACAATACAGCCAAAGTTTTTGATGCACACAATATAACCATGAGACACGCGTCCCGGACGAGCATCAGCGTAGCTCAGGAACAGAGGGAGGGAACTCTCAATCATAGCCTTTTTTCTGGTCAAAGACAACTTCCTGTTTTCTGCATCTACCGATAGGACCTACGACAAACAGTGTGAAAGATGAAATGCAAATCAACATTTACTGAGAAGGAAATTGTGTTAAATTCACAGCTAAACTGACCCGACATTTAATCTTCATGCCCTCCATGTATTTCTTCTCTGGATTCTTCAACACAATATCAGACAAATGTGTGCGAGGCACTAAACCTTTTATGTGGTCTGAGAGATGGACAATCATCCCATGGCCGAGCAGAACAGACACAGTTCCCTGTAAACAAGGCGGGGATGTAAGAGCTCTTAAAATGACATGGGATAGTCAGTCATAGAAAAACAGGCAACTGTTTTCTCACCTCTACAACTTGTCCAGGTTTGATGTCCTGATATCTAAAAAATGGCTTCTCAATTATGCTCCTAAAAGGGTACATCAGAATATGTTAACATAGCACCAAGTACATCATTTAAGTAGTGAACATAATTAAGCACATACTCCCGTAGGGAAGCAAGATAAATCTGGTCGATCAGGCTAAATTCCAAGATCCTACAGGTGTGTTCAGGCTTGGCCAGAGTTCTGTTCTCATTTGCCAGAGCGCTAGATTCCTTCATGTGGTTTTTCTGTTGGGGAAAAAAAACTTAAGAAATGTCTGTAATAAATTATTTTAAGCTCAAACTCAGACTTACATGAACAAAAGCTTGTGTATTGTCGATCAAATCTAATATAGCTCCTGATGAGTGATGCAGAGCTGTCATCTTGCAGTTATTTATCACTTGACCAATCTGAATACCACTTGGATAAACAGTGTCAACCCTGGTTCCTGGTACAACAAGGTAACTGCGAAGGCTCAACCCAACCAAACGAGTGGTCGGCTCCACATACAAAACACAGGCTCGCACCTATATCCCACAACAAAATCAGTGTTTTAAATAGTTTAGCGTGAAACTTCAGTACAATGAAAGGAATAAGCTGGTTTACCTCATCTCCTTCCTTGTAGTTTGAGGCCTCCATATGGAGAAAGTCTACCTGGCCACTGAAGTCAGAAAGAAACTTCAGAAACAGGCCATATTTGGTCACCTACAGAAATCAGAGATCACAGAAGACATAAATGCTTATTGTTACATATGTATACGTAATTACATCTATGTACTCCTTTCTGTTTTACCCGTGTAATGGTTGCATTGACAAGAAGACCAGGCAGTATGTTAGTAAGAGTCCAGCTTTGGTCAGGTCCAGCAAAGGCCTGGGCGATGGTCTTGGGGTTGACTGAAAGCTGCACCACACGACCTTCATTTTTCACTTTTTCCACTTGTGAAGTCACATATTGGCCCACTTTTAATTCTGTAAAAATGTACAATACTATATGTAAGAGATACTTATATAGATATGCGGAAGCTCATTGATGTCAAGTACGAACCTTCAAGGCTGTTGTGTATGTCTTTAACTGAATTCTTGGGAAGGAAGGCTTTACTGCCCGAGACTCCAATGTCAATAATATATCCATGGTCTTCTATGCTTTCTACACATCCACTTAAAACCTAAGATCAAGATGGAGGCGTTAATATATGGAATATCTGTACTGCATCATTTTGAAAACGTTTCTTTTGACCCACCATGCCAGTTTTTAAAGACCCGGGGCTGAGCATTTTGTTTACAAGCTTAGGATTGATAGACAGCTGAATGCTCAGTGACCCTCCTTTAGTCATGTCCAGTTTGGCTACAGCACATCTGATAACCATGCCAGGATAGAAGAGGTGTGGTAATGAGAAGAAATCCTATTGTGAAAAAAGGACAGTATTAATTGTTGTATCTTATTATCTTCTACTCCCATTATAGGCAACATTTTACCTCTATTTCAGCATCATCATCTGACTGAAGGTGTTCAGTGAGTAACTTGGTGTATGCCTCGCAAATGTTTTTAATGCTGAGGAAACCCTGAAGGCCACAGGGCAGACTGACTGTGACTTCAAAATCTGTCACCTCTTTCACACAACCGAGGAAGAGCATGCCATCCTTCACATTCTTGGAAAATAGCACATTGGCACAATTAATTAATGCTTTACTATAACATTTCTAATCTCAATAGACACCTTACTTTTGCATGTAGTATTTCCACTAGTTTTCCAGCAGCATTGAGCTTCAAAGCATCTTCTTTGCCAATTTTGGTCTTTTTAACTTTTTTGCCATCATCTTTGTCAGCTCCTTTTCTTTTTTTAGTTTCCGGTAGTTCACTTGACTGCAAGAGACATGATTAACACTTTACATGTAATACAAAAGGTTGTGTAAACACTGTCGGCAAAGTGTAAAGCGTGTAGCCTACCTGAAAGAGGTTGTCTACTTCTGTTCGCTGTACAACAATTTGACTTTCAGTGTTTTTTTTGGCTGGTCCTCCACGAGGGAAGTCTTCCTCCATTGTTGCCATTATTACCTATCGCTTGGTGTAGTTGTGTAGTTTACGAAAGTGAACGATATTTAAAATCTCAGGAATGTAGAAATCGCACTCACATGTTTTCAGAAACACGCCATGTTTCCGGAAGGAAAACTGAAGCGGGGCGTTTCAAGAATCCACCAATCACCAGCAGTGACCTTATGATTGACGTTTGCTTGAACCAATAGCGTTTGAGTTAGAGCGTTTCTTTGCGACAGACAAGTGGTTACACCAATAGCGACTGAGGGTTTAGTGGGCGGTTAGATACGGTACTTCCTGTTTTACTTTAGCATTAGCGGCCTCTCTTGAAGGGCACCTGTCTAGTTCGGTTTGCTCAGGGGTCGCGTGTTAAAGGTAAGACATAACGCTGTGTGGGTTATGTATTTTATTTTAACTATTTCTAATATAAAAGCAACGGTGCAAACAGAAGGTGTTAATAATTTGTTGAGGAAACGTAGTGTGCATTAACCTTAAGACTGAACGCTAAAGCTAACATCGATATAAGCTAACGAGTTTCCTAAACTTGCACATTACGTTCCCTACGTGAATGAATGAAAGCAGCAATGATACGTGTGGAAATTTATATTTTTTGATCTTTCCTAAAACTGATGATTGCACTGTTTTCCATTTGTTGTCTTCAAACATAACCATTTATTTGCATACTTGCAATGATTATTTTTGATTGTTGATTTGCCTTTACTAAGTTTATTCCTTTTTTTTGTCACTAGGACCATTTGATCATGGGAGGACACGACGCTGGGAGCCAACACCAGTTCACTGGGATGGCCAAGTATTTCAATGCGTACACCATCGTTGGAAGGAGAAATGTAAGTTCTGTGTGGTAAATCTACGTTGTCTAAAATGAGATGTTAATATGTACTTGTTTTTTCTCTTTCTATTTTAGTGTGTATTGGCCACATATGCAACACTATTAGGAATTGGCCTCTTTTTCAAACTCAAGCCCAAGAAGAAAGCAGTCACAGAAAAATAGAATGATGGTAACACTCCTGTTCATATTACTTGATCTGTCTTAAATTAACTTTCTTTTAATTCGGTTTATTTGTCTCAAAGGTACCTCCCGTGTCTAGTCCTGGAGGAAGCGACTGGCTGTGCTTGTAACATTTTCTCACTGTGTGGTTTCCTTGTATTAATAAAGATTGGTTATGCCTAAACATAGAAAACACCTTTTTTATTTACAGTACGTATCAGTATAAAACATTACAGTCATGTTAGCTGTTCTAATGGCAGTAATATATTTTTAAAAGTATCCTTGGCATGGCACTTTTCAAAACATGGGTATCCAATAGTCTTGCCATCTTTTCACATAAGTTCTTTTCCTCTCAATGAATGGATTGAGTGAGAGCTGGTTGCTTTCTGGTTCTCTTCAGGGATTGTAGGCTCCTGCAGCAAGCAGCAGATTTCTTCTTGTGAAGTGGAGGTGAATTACTGGTGTGGATTTAGTTGTGTATGTGCCAAGCAATAGTTCTTGAGAGTTATCTTGTAGATGGATGTGCCCGGTGGTCGCTGTGAAGTCGTCAGTCTCTAGGTCATCAAACGCTTTCATTGAATCCCAGAGGCGAACCGTATTATCCATAGATCCTAAACATATGTATTCTGGGTTATTGAAAATGTACTGACACGCTTGAATCATTATTAAAAAAAACACCTCACCTGATGCTAGGATCTCTCCTTCTCTGCTAAATCGCAGTGAGTGAATGGTGTCAGTGTGGCCTTTTAGCTCTGAAATCATTATTCCATGACCAATGTCCCAAAGAAGAACTCTGCCATCTGTTGCTCCTGAAGCCAGAAACTTCCCATTGGGAGAGAAGGCCAGTGCATGAATTGGGCCCTAAACACACATTTGAAAATGTAACTCTGTAAACTAAACTGCTAAACAAAAACAAATCCATTACAAAGCCAGATCTATATTGAGACAAAACTGTACCTTGTGTCCTGTAAAAATTCGGACACAATTTCCAGTCAGCACATCCCAAAGGCGAATTGTTCGGTCAGATGACCCAGTGGCCACATAATTTGAATTTGGATGAAAGCGTGTGCATGTGACATCAGCCAAGTGACCAGCAAATATTCTCAGTGGCTGGTAGTGGTCCGTTGCCCACAAACTGCAAGTAAAACATACACTTTACTATTTCTGGTCAAAATGTGTATAATTATCCACAAATTTTAGATGGATACTTGCCGAGCAACTCTGTCATGTCCTCCCGAGATAAAGTAATAACCGTGAGGTGAAAACTGAGTGTCCCATACAGGGTAGTTATGCCCTTTGTAGCCCACCAGACATGTAAATGTCAGAAGACTCCATAGTCTAACTGTCCCATCCTCAGAACTTGATAACAGATAATTTCTGAAAAAATAAAGAATATTAAATTGTGGAAACACTCGTCATAAATGTAGTTGATAATAGTTTGCTCTGGATATAAATGAAACTCTTATGATTGTACCTGTCGGGACTGAAGCTGATCCCATATACTGGGCCACTGTGTCCATAGAGGTTCTTTGACTCACTGGCAGTTTTTTCATCCATGATCCGCTCGAGCACATCATCTGACTCTTTGTCAATCAGGTTTAAATCTAACGATAAAGACAAGGAATATGTAAATGTGTATTTTTTTTTCTGGGAGCAGAGCACCCCATGACCGCAAAATTGCACCCTTGTCCAAATGACAGATTTAGGCAAAAGGTCACAATGTTATTGGATGGTAAAGTACCTGCAGCAGACTTGACCTTGCGAAGTCTCTTTGGTGTGACGCTCCACACACGAACTGTTGAGTCAGAAAATCCCCCTGCAATTAAACTGGAGTCATCTGTGAAGTCCACTGCAGTCAGACCCTAAGAAAACAGAATTAATGTCACACCGTATACTCATGCACAAATCTTCCGGCTATGTCATTTGCTTTATTACCTGATATGCATTAAGAAAAGAATAAAAACAAATGGATGGAAGTATTTCTGGTCCAAGGCGAATCTTTTTGGTGGACTCCTTCATGTACATAATCTTGTCTAGTTTGTCTGAATCCTTAAGTTCTGGTAAAGGTATCCTAAACAGAAACAAAAAGAAAACATTTAGGGAACAATGCAGTTGTATTATACTGTTCTAACAAGATGAGCAGCTGTGCGACAATGGATGGTGCAGCAGATCATCCAATAACCAAACAGGTTGGTGGTTGGAGGTGCATATTGT
The DNA here is from genome assembly GCA_900303255.1 of Lesueurigobius sanzi. Taxonomy (NCBI): domain Eukaryota; kingdom Metazoa; phylum Chordata; class Actinopteri; order Gobiiformes; family Gobiidae; genus Lesueurigobius; species Lesueurigobius sanzi. The sequence goes on from OMNZ01032414.1 coordinate 27,470, forward strand.
TGTTGTGTCCATCGGCAAGACACTTCACCCATCGCCTGTGTGAATCTACTGTCTGCGTGGTTGGTGATGATCGGAAGGGCCTGTGGCGCAGATTGGCAGCCTTGCTTATAAGTCATCCCCAGGGCAGCTGTGGCTACAATAGTAGCTTACCATCACTTAAGTGTGTAGTGAATTAATAATGATTACAATGTAACCTTGTCACACAGGAAAGTGCAATACAAGTGTAAGCCATTATTATAATTATTAACTTGAGGTTTCCAGCAGATGGCGTCAGAACAAAATTCTCCAAGTATTTCCAATGTACCACTTTTACTACTATTCATTACACAATTATAAAGCAGCAAAAGCAGCACATTCAGGTATACAAGTCATGCTTAAGAAGTGGTTCGCTAAATTCATACCTTGTTTGTGAAGGTGCATTTGGGTCTTGCTTTTTGCTCTTTGAGCCCAAACTGTCTTTCTTGGGTTTCTTTTTCTTGGGCTTCCCCTCTTCATTTTCGGCCTCCTCATCTTCATCATCAAGAGGTAATTCAATTTCTGGCTCTTTCAGTAATCCATAATAAACCTTTTGTATTTGATGCAAAGTAAAATAAAATGTGTTAAGTCAAACAGAAACCATGAATATAAGAAGGAGTTTAAATGTAAAATCTACCTTGGACTTATTGGCATCTCGTTTGGCCTCACCGGCCAAGCTGCCTGACATAGCATCAATTTGACTCTTACTGCGGGGCATGCCATCGAAGATATCAATGTAAAGATGCTCCTGTATTATATTCCAGATTTGGTTATTTTGTCGTTCCTGCAGGTGCCGTTTCAAAAGCTGGTAAGAGTCCCGGGAAATACGAAGGACAAACTTGCTGGTGCGAAAGTCTAGCAGAGTCTCATTTCCCCTCATGTGCTCCTTTTTGGTCAGACTGGACAAAATCCTCAGATCATTTTCATAATAACACTCCTGATCACCGCTAAACCTGTAAATAAAACAACAAATGTTTTCCACTTTCTTTCATAAATATTTGCAACAATAAAGCCATTTGATTTGCCTACCTTTCAAAAAATGACTTGGCCTGACTTTCATGATTGTTGTACACCAATTCCAGATACATATGGACAAAAAGTGGGTAAAAGACTTGGGAAAGTTCAGCTCGGTGACAGTCCAAAACGGTTTCTATAAACTTCTTAAGGTCACTGTAGTAAACTTCATACAAAGCTGGGTCTCCTTGTTGGTTGTAGGCGGACAGGACAACACTCACATCTGGCTGGTCATTACTCGTAGCTGTAGAAAATGAGGAAACAGGAGATTATAATATGGAGAAATAGGAGTATCCAAAACTCAGTCTATACCTGATTATTTTTGAAGAAATTTTGTAAAAACTAACATTTGTGATTAAAAAAAAAATGTTTCAGTAGCTAATCTAACAGTATTTCGCTCTGAAAGTTGTGCGGCGTTTAAAACTTCATCCCTGTGAAGAAACGAGGGATGACTTTTGACCATAAATAACAATTTAAAACTTTTGCCCATGAATATTATTAAAAATGCTATAGTTTCAATCAGTCGGACTCGGGGACCGCTGAAATGGCCATTTTTGTCTGAATGGACTTAATTGATCTGCCTGGAAGTCTTACAGTGTCCTCTATTTGTTATTGTGTAAATGCATGTATAGTGTTTTAAGACAAGTTCCAGGCTATTTTGACTAGCAAAAGGCTTTTGGAGTGCAGAAGAGTCATAAAAGTTTGGGACCTTTTGTTGGCGCCTGGGCTCCGGACGCAGCCACGGTCACACGACTGAGCAGAGAATCCCCTCCTTCTAGACCCACTCCGCCTACAGCTCCTCCTGGACCAGAACCATCTGAGCCTTTCAGATCCAGGAGATCCTCGGGAAATCCAGCTTCGCGGCGCAAAATCTCGACGGACTCGCTCAAATTGTTCTTTCTGAGGAATTGCAGAACTGCGAGCAAGGTTTGCTGCTCCTCCGCCGTCCCCACGGGGGTTTTTGCGGGTCCACTCGGAGCATTAGTTCCGGGCGAGGTTGAGACGGGTTTCGCGTCGTTTGCATTATTGTTATCTCCAGATGCATCACTAGATTGATCTGTTTTTATATCTTTTTCTTCGTCTGTATCCACCAGACCACCTTGTACGGCCGCCATTTTAGAAATGAAATGCGCATGTGCGAAAGAACAAAAACGAACGTCGACAATGCAAGATGGACGCAGCTGATTGGCCGATACTACGGTAGTGCTCTCAAGACCCGCCCCCCGAAAAACCAAAAAAAAAGACACCAATGCCAAATAGTTTTTATTTTATCAAATTACGAAAATACCTGTAATGCGTAAATCCTTAACTAGCGTATGTTTCTGCATGTTACAATCTATACTTTCAAGATATCGCTCGTACTCCGCAAACATCCGCGTTGTTTCGTTATTACATTGTAGTCAATCAAGTGGTTGCCAGCTCATGCTATTCCACCTTGTACCAGGGGGTGGCACTTCGACCTAATCCATGTTTCAAAAATAGATCTCGTGTAAAACTTATTTATTATAATAGTAAAATATAAGTAATAGTGAAAATTATTTATGTATCTACTGTATGTATAAAACCTAGTAGAATAAAAAATAAAATTGTTGAACATTTAAATTGGCAATGCCATGAAGTGGTAATATAGCACATTTCTCACATTATACAACACGTGGCATTCAATTAAGAAAGTGTAAAAGGTTGTGTTACGTGTTGTAGTCATTCTCTCCTGCAGAATATATCATTAACCTGTATAGCATTATAGTAGTCTCATTTTTATTCAGCTTAATGAGTCTTGTACAAAACCAGATCTATCATATTGTATCTATGGCTCCTTTTTGCCCGATGAGCAACTGGTAAGATGCTATTGACAGGCTGCACATTCACTTTACATTCTGCTGAGGCTTGACTTTTGCCAATATCAGTCGACACACCTTCTTGCCTCAGCCGTGAACACACTATAGGAGACAAACTGCTGACTCTGGTTGCTTTGGGACAGCACAACATGCCTTTTCATTTTGGTGGGCATCACAACTTAATAGTGTTCATGTTACTGTGTTCATGTACCTTAGTTTTAAGGCATTTGTTTGCCAGTTTTCATGCAATAGGTTAACCTGGCTGGTGTGCATCGAGATAGGACAGACCCATTGTGCCATTGTATAACAGTGGTGCAGCTCTTGCACTTGATGAAGGGGAGATATGGGTGGGGTTAGCTGCCTGCAGAGACATAAATGTTTAGCAGTGCAGGTCACAGTCACAGTGCCTGCCCAAGCATCACAGTGCAAACGGATTTGATTAAACTATAGCCTTAATGTGTGTACAGTACTGTATATATTCTTTATATATGTATTTTACTTTGAATAATTATTATTCAACAATACATGTAAAATAAATGGTGCAAATAGTACACATTTATATCACAATATCTGATTTTGTAAAATAGTTTGGCATTTAAATCAGTTTAAACTTTATTTTGTGCTCAAATAAAAAGTTGCTTTCTCAACTATTAAATGAATAACTCCAGCCGCCTCCTATGAGACCTTTTTGCCTCAAATCAATGCAATCTGTAGTCTTTCACAGCACGTGATGTAATATGATCAAAATCAAGCATCTTCGATATCTTGTATACAATGAAGCTGCTTCATTGCCATGACGATACTGTGAAGAGGGAGATGCTTTCCTCTTTCACACCTCACTTTAGCTCCTCTTTCTCTCGCTCTCTTTTTTTTTTGGCTGTCGCTTAGATTCAGGGTGTGGCTTTGTGAAAGGAGCTGAAATTAGTCGGGAGCTCTGCTGCTTGCATGAATTACATCATAGCTACTCTACTCTATGTGGAAGTGCAAATCAAAATGATCTGTTGTTTATTAACATGTCTTCAACAATATATGTATTTACCATATTGCTCAACACCTTTTTTTAAAAATATATTTATGGATACAGTATGTACCTGCTTTTCCTATAGTCACTGCTTATGTGATGGCACTGGGAAAGCAGCATACTGTATGTGCAATATAGCCACTATTCAGTGTTGTCTATTGGACCTGCTGGACAATACCATTCGCTTTGTTTTCCCAGGGAATCCCTCTCAGCCAATCAAGTGTGTCCGTATGTGTGCAAGAAGTGTTACCTGCACATCATAAAGGACCCGAGCCATGTAAACGGTGAGAAAAATGCAGCAAAATTCCCTGCTGAGCTCCTCAAGTAAATAATTCATGAGGTGCGATTCTCCAAAGAGGCAGAAATGCCCCGAGACATGAAGAAAGACGGAGATGAGAGGAAAAAGAGGTTTTGTGAAGGGAAAGGCTGAGGGAGAAAGTGGGTGGGGCAGCTCATCGGCAAAGGCTAGAAGGCTTAGATTATCACAGCCAGAATACACTGATATTTAAGGCAGAAATGTGTGAAGGTATATGCAAACAATTAAGGCTAGTTATTGCGTCACGTCAAGTTAAATACTGGAGATGTAGAGTGAGACTTGGTGCATGTGTTTGTGATGCATCTTAGGCTGCTGCTGCTGCTGCTGCTGCTGCTGCCCATCCGAGCGAGATAATGGGTGTGAAGGAGGCAGGGCTGTGGCACTAGAGATCTCCACTTTGGTGAAGGGGAAATGTGGGGAGTCTGCATTATTCAGCACTGACCCAACAGGATGCTGGGATCTGCACGCACTGGCGGCAAAGAAGACATGCTCTTCAGAAACAAAGATGGGAATAATGTGTGATGAGAAAAAGCACGTATAGGACAGAAGTTATGTCATGCACATTTTAAGGAACTTCGGAAGCATTCACACTTGAAGGAAGAATGAAATATACACTGCTTAACTACTACAATAAGTAAAATGATCTTCAGAACATGTTTGTAAAGTCACTACAGAGTTAGCAGCTTTTATATATTAGCAATACCAATGGAGACCTTATGTTGATGTATTCAGGGGTATAGTCTTAATAATTGCAGCCTTTGCAATTTCCTAGATGTGACTGATTTCTTATTGTCAGCATTCAAAAATATCTCAGAAAAATGTTAAACTAATTCCCACTTTTTGTCACATCCTCTGTAAATAAATGTAATTCAGTGTATCAATGAATATGCTTTGAATAATCTAATAATTGCTACATTTTTCACTAAAAGTAAAACAGTTAACTGGTTGATGCTTCTTGACAAAAACACCAAGGCTCTCAGATGTTAGATACAGTATTTGACATTTCAATTGAAGGAAGCTATTGTCTTGTATGTAAATATACTGTAGGTTCTCTGGACAATGTTATGCATAGGTTTTAACCCGAGAGGACCCACTGTGACACCGGTGTCACACACTTTTTAAATCCTCTGGAAATTTCCTAGTAGAACTTTAAAGTTGAATTTAATCAATGAAGTCACAGAGTGACATCCACTCAACATACTGGAAAAGTCATGTGACTGGATGTGACATCACTTCCAAAATGGTGGAATGTCTGGTGGCCACTTGTTTGCAAACTAGCTCATTTTTAAAGTCTCATTTTAGACAGAAAAGGTAAGTTTCAACCTATTTAACGATAGTAATCATTTTATAGCATGTCCACGGTCACTTCTGACTGAGCACATTCCTCAAAATAAATTGATATAAAAAGTGTAGGGAAAGATTGCTGTGACATATGAGTCACATCAGGCCTTTAACACAAAGTCTTACAGAAAATACCATGTGACGTATTTGTCACAATACGGAAAATACAATCACTTACTCAAATAATTAAGGTCAACTAGTTGTTTTTTTCTACAAACACATGAACAGAAAATAATGTCAAGTTAAATAAATACATGATGAACAGGTTCCAGACCGGTTTAGGACAGATCCAGACTAGTTTTGCACAGGTCCAGACTGTTTTAGGACAGATTCAGACTGGTTTTGCACAGGTCCAGACTGGTTTAGGACAGATCCAGACTGGTTTTGCACAGGTCCAGACTGTTTTAGGACAGATTCAGACTGGTTTTGCACAGGTCCAGACTGGTTTAGGACAGATCCAGACTGGTTTTGCACAGGTCCAGACTGTTTTAGGACAGATTCAGACTGGTTTTGCACAGGTCCAGACTGGTTTAGGACAGATCCAGACTGGTTTTGCACAGGTCCAGACTGTTTTAGGACAGATTCAGACTGGTTTTGCACAGGTCCAGACTGGTTTAGGACAGATCCAGACTGGTTTTGCACAGGTCCAGACTGGTTTAGGACAGGTCCAGACTGGTTTAGGACAGATCCAGACTGGTTTTGCACAGGTCCAGACTGTTTTAGGACAGATTCAGACTGGTTTTGCACAGGTCCAGACGGTTTAGGACAGATCCAGACTGGTTTTGCACAGGTCCAGACTGGTTTAGGACAGGTCCAGACTGGTTTAGGACAGATTCAGACTGGTTTTGCACAGGTCCAGACTGGTTTAGGACAGGTCCAGACTGGTTTAGGACAGATTCAGACTGGTTTTGCACAGGTCCAGACTGGTTTAGGACAGGTTCAGACTGGTTTAGGACAGGTCCAGATTGGATTAGGACAGGTCCAGACTGGTTTTGCACAGGTCCAGACTGGTTTAGGATAGGTCCAGACTGGTTTAGGACAGGTCCAGACTGGTTTTGCACAGGTCCAGACTGGTTTAGGACAGTTCCAGACTGGTTTTGCACAGGTCCAGACTGGTTATGCACAGGTCCAGACTGGTTTTGCACAGGTCCAGACTGGTTATGCACAGGTCCAGACTGGTTATGCACAGGTCCAGACTGGTTATGCACAGGTCCAGACTGGTTATGCACAGGTCTAGACTGGTTATGCACAG
>OMNZ01032414.1:34286-57930 GCA_900303255.1 Lesueurigobius sanzi
AAACACATGAACAGAAAATAATGTCAAGTTAAATAAATACATGTTTAGGACAGGTCCAGACTGGTTTAGGACAGGTCCAGACTGGTTTTGCACAGGTCCAGACTGGTTTAGGACAGTTCCAGACTGGTTTTGTACTGGTTCTGACTGGTTTTGGACTTGTTCAGACTGGTTTGAGACTGTTTGTTGGTTTGTTGGTTTGACTGACCCAGACTGGTTTGGAACTTGTTCAGTTTTGATTTAGACATCCTAAAAAAGGTACAATAGATTTGTATTGTGGAAATGCAAGTGAAAAGGCAACACTGTGTTTCTAAAGAAGAAAATGTCATTTTTAAATAGCATTTATAATCTATAATAAAATACCTATAAACGCCCAATGTGACGTATATGTCACTTTACAGATCTTGGGTGTCACAATAAAACATCAGAAATGTGTTCTATGTGATCCCTCTGGTCTGTTTTATATCCGGCATAATTTTCACTTAAAGAAAAATAGGTGTGGGCTCTCGCGGGTTAAAGGCATAACTCGAAATGAACACTGCAGCTGCTGTCTATACATCCGACATGTTCAGGGAAGAGTCTGTCACCTCAATGAATGTAAATAAATCTGTCATCTTTTACTCACTTCTCTGCTCTGCTGCTCCTGTTCCCACCCACGTATATTCCCTGTCAGAGACGATCTAATAAGTAGCTTTTAAGTAGTCGTCAGACCCCCAGCTGGTTTGGCACAGTACAGCAGCGAGTCTTTATTACCATAAATAATGCACGGCTGATACAAATAATAAGGCTGCAAGGCACAGTGACGAGATATAACTAACTCACAGAGAGGCGCCGATGGGAAACTCCATAATTGCTATTTTTTGATAATCATCTAAAGCCAATTGTCATAAAATGATAAGGCGTGCGCAGTCACACACTTGGATTTCAAACACACACACACACACACACACACACACACACACACACACACACACACACACACACACACACACATGGACAGCTGTGGCATGGTCTAGATAAAAGGATGACCACTCATTTGCCAAAGGTCACAGCTGAGGAACCCAAAGAGTGTCTGAGAAAAATCGATAATTATAATTTGAAACCAATGGCAACACACATGGTACACACAGGTGATTAGGGGTTTTGCACTTGTAATGTTCTGCTCATTCTTATGAAAGTGGAAGCAATTGTGTTATAGAAAGGGTTAAGTAGCATACATACTGGTTTTAGCAACCCAATGTGGGGTGCTCAGTCTGGATAATCAGTTTGAGAACCGGAATTTAAACCAAAACAAACAATTTTCACATTTACCGTATTTTCAGTACTATAAGTCGCACCGGAGTATAAGTCGCACCAGCCAGAAAATGAAAAAAAAACATATGGAGCGTTCATTTGCAAAAACAGATAAGTGCCATTGACAAAAATAAACACATTCTTGTAATTTTCTCTTTATGTAGCTGTGTTTTTATTAACCAAATCTATTTTAATGAATCAGAAATATGAAGTCACTTGGATTCAACTTTACTTTACGGTAATCTCCTGTAGAGCATGGTGATAAAAATCTAAAACTATTGAGTGACAAAGCAGAGATATCTGTTTCTGTATATGAACTCTTCATATATAAGTCGCATTTTTGGGGCAAATTTATTTTACAAAATCCGAGACCAAGAACTGAATGAGACAAGAACATTCTTTCTTTTAATTTAGTATTTTCATCTGTTAGTTCTACGAGGCATGTTTGTACTGCATGTTTTTATGTGCCGGTGAGCCAAAGATGAAGTTCTACCTCGGTAGACAATAAAGCTTTCTATTTCTAACCAGCCTTCCATTTCGTCTTGAAAGGCAACTTATAATAATAATAGAGAACAACAGGCTGAATAGGTGTACGGTATGCTATCGTAACATATTCACAGTTATTCAGATAACTATAATGAACAGAATCAGTGTGAAAATAACAAACATGTGAAATTATATATTTTAATATATAAGTCGCACCTGAGTATAAGTCGCAGGACCAGCCAAACTATGAGGAAAAGTGCGACTTATAGTCTGGAAAATACGGTAAAGTATAAATCAACATTAATTCCTATCAGTAAGACAGTAAAATCAATATTTATTTGAACATATCTTTGGAGACACAGACAGGTCGGGTTTGTGAAATATTTTGAAAAAGTCCTATATATGCGCTGGCTTTAAGACCCTTTTTCGTAACGCAGATTTTTCTTTCTTTTTTTTTTGACAACTTTTACTGCACTTGTATGTTTTCCATCCTTTATGTAGTTTGCTATTACTTCAAGATGGTGTTAAATATGCCACCCACATCATGTCACGTTGGCTGCAATCTCCTTAGGATGTCCAGGACAAACGGTGACTGATAAGATCCATCTTTGTAACACAGACAAGAGGCTTTGATAAATTCCTGAGAGGCGCCTTCCTATTGTAGGTTATCTGTTAATTTGTTGGAGAGGATGTATTGATTTGGCTTGAGCCGCCTGTCATCAATGAAGGAATGGACCTCTCACATAAGAATCAGCTGAATAAGTGCTATGTATATAACCGTAAATGTATATATATCTTTTTATATAAGTAGCATCAAAGCAATATTAATTTGCTTCTTGTTGCCTTTTACTTAGTGATAAAGATAACAGACACAATGCTGGATTTCTTTGTTCAGCCACGTCTTGGGGAGGTGTAGAAGGACGAGCCTGTCCTCTGGGGATTAGAGCAAAGACAACACACAGATGTGACATGAAACAATTATAATTTACATTTTGGCACACATTTTCAAGGACGTACAAGTTAATACATGCATTTCAGATCAGTCTGACGGCTGTGACAACCACACCTTGCCCTGCACCTTGCCCAGAGAGAATGATTTTTAAAGGGACAGTGTTTTATATTTCAATTCAGATGTGAGCGCATGGTTCATACCCAACCAAGATAATTGCAAGCCACTGCGCCCTGTGTGCCGTTCCTATGCCTGGATAAATCATATGCATTTAGCAAATCCGTTCTGTAACAGGGCTGAGGTTTTGCTCTGCTGTGACCCTAGAAGAGATGAGTCAAATACTAAGAAGATAATGAAGGATATGTGCACCTAAAAATGTCTGATATTGCCCATTTTCCTTATTCTGTGAGTTAATAGTTAAAAGGTGTAGGTTATAAACGGAAATTTGTACAGTCAGTCACCACCACTGGACTTTTTTTCTTTTACCTTGTTCTAATCTAGGTTTAACTTTTTAGTTCAGCTCTTTAGTCAGCTGAAGATGTCTTAAATGTGCCATAGAGGTGAAGTTTGAAATGACTTGATTTGATGGCAGAACCGAAAGTAAAGACTTGTCCCAGGAGCACTGAGGAGCAAACCCAGGACTTGGTGATGTCCATGGGCTCCAGACGTCACACAGTAACTGCCCACAAAATATTTTCAACATAGTGTGAAAAAACGTTTTAAAGACGGTATTGTATCATGTTACACACCAATTCTGATTTGGGCTGTGATGGCCCTACACAGGATTTGAAATGGATTAGAACAAGGTAAAACAATCAGAAAGTCCAGTGGTGGATCATGATGGTGTTTCAGCTTCTGTCCTATTACTTTTGAGCCTCTGAAAAAGAGACCGACTTTGAGGAGCTGTATTTCCTGAATCCTTACTCCCAATTGGATGTGAATACTCTCAAATCAAAGCAGAGAGTCTGGACTTTAAGTTCAATCAAGTGACTGTAGCTTGAAAAACCTTTTCTGAACAGATGAAAGAACAAAATTCTTGTCACTGCCCAATTATTTATGGACCTGACTGTATATCCTGATCTACGAATATAAGTCATTTTCCCATAGGCAATGTGTTTGAAACCATATTAATTCAATAAAAAAGAACTATAAACTAATGTGTCTATAGGCTCTCAGTCATCCAAGTGTATACCATCAGAAGCTGAAAGACTGAACTACACTTTGCCCATTTTACACGTCTTTCAATGAATCAATTTGGTTGTACAAATAAATTCAACAATATCACTACAACCCAAGCAATTATTCATAGCATTATAAGCAGTACTAGATTCCCAGTGGTGTGTATCCAATAGCTTCTGTATTGCCGCTTTAATTAATAGCTCAGGCTGTTGTTTTCGATCCAGTCTGTAATTATAGGTTGTTAAGTGCCTATAGATCCTTTCTCCATGCCCTCAGCCGCGGACGCAAACTCATAAACACAGCAACAATTACAACCACTCTTCAACCAACTGCGTGCCTCTCTGCGACCACACCGCTGCTCCAGTTCAATAATTTAGCGCTTAGTCAGTGAGATGTTGCCTCTGCCTGGGCTTTCAGAAATCACCCGGCAATTTGTTACAGCCGCGTAATGAAATGCTGCGTGTTTTGGGGGCCGATCGATACATGTTTATGCATGTACAGTGACACAGTAGATCAGCCTCAGGGCAGGCCGCCAGCAGGTGTGGAAAGAGTCCAGTCAGCACTTTGGAGACGAGAATGACTTGGGGAGAGAAAGAGAGAGAGAGAGAGAGGGGTTGGGAATATGTGCCTTTAGTATGTTGTAGTGCAGCAAATAAGGGTGGAGCCAGAGAGTGCAGAGCTGTGTGGATCTGTGTGGGCTGCTTTGAGACTGCAGCAGTGGATAGTCAGGGTGAGGCTGAAGAAGTACACCAGGCCGTACCATGAAATGTGAAATATTCTTCATCTAAACAAAACATTTCTTAATAAACTGACCTTTACTCAATATGACAGCTTTGAGTCCGGTGTGATTACCAGCGGTCTCCAACCTTTTTTATGCAGCGAGTTACTTTTAAGTTACAAAAATGGCAGTGAGCTATTTATGCTTCGAATAAACACATGTAATATGCAACTTAAAGGCTCTATACCTGTTTTTTTTTTCCTAGTATTGGAATGAAAAATGTCAATGTCCTCCTTTAGCATATGTATTGTAAACTCAGACATTTATGGGAAAATAATACTGTGCATCTATATAGAAAGCATTTATATCCATTTCATGTGCTTTCGGGCTAGTTTTGTAGCATGTTTGCAACAGTGATCCTAAAAAGTGACCCCACAAGTTATGAAATTAAATGTGCTTATAAACCCATCCCTGTGAAGAGCTGGGATGTTAGAAATGTGTGATGAAAGATAAAAATGAGTTTGGACACCATCTGATAATTGAATTTATTCATTGCCTCTTTCATTCAAACAGAACAGGTAGTGCCTTGAAGTGGAATTCAGCTGTAACAAAGATGGTAGTCCACTAGTTAACAAAATGACTTGAGTTTCCTCTTTATTATATACAAAATTCACCTAAATGTTTGGAGAGTATGTTTGACATTTTCAAAAGCACGTAGAAATTTAGAAATCCTTAGGCGAGCTACTTAGAAAGGGCTGGCGAGCTACCGGTACCTCTCAAGCTACTGGTTGGAGATCTCTGGATTAAACCTTTAAAGGAGACATATCATGCTGAATCGATTTTTCAAGCTTTTAACCATGTTATAATGTTCCCTTGTCAAAAACAGACCACACACAGTTTTGAATTACTCCTGTTAGCGTTGATTCTTTCATGACTTCTACAATACTTTGTTTTCTACTTCCTGGAACAATTACGTTATTGCCCGAACCCCCAAACTGTCCCGCACATTTTTAAAGCCAATAATCCAATATTGGATCAGTTCTGAGCCGTTCTGTGTCATAGCGTGGACACAGAAACTCCCATCGCACTACAAGCCACATGTTTACATCAAAGCTAATTGTTTATTTTTACCATGTGATTCCCACTGTTGCCTGTAGGGGGCGAGCCAGGCCAAATCCTCATCACCTCTGGCACTACTATTTTTGAACATGTGCCATCATTATTTGAATTTATAAAATACTAAATACCAATGTACAGACGTCCTAACGAAAGATTTTAAGCCTGTTTTTAAGTTTTATATAATGTGTCCACTCATCGAACCACTTTTTGGTTCTTACACTCATTGTAATGTATTATTCTTAATTTAATCCCATTTTTTTGGTTTGGTTTTATTTTATTAACAAAACAAAACATTTAACAACGTAAATGACCACAACAATAGACAATGACAAGACAAAACACATTACACTTCACACTCTCACACCGACAATTAAAAACAGACAAAACACAGGTTTAAAAGCCAAACAGAAAATAAAATTAGACATACTGTATATTGTGAACAATGAAATACATGACAAACAATTAGGGCACCAAATTGGCTAGGGCCGACCCTGCAAGGAGTGGACACTTGTGGCAGCTTTTATCAAGAATGCATAAAAAACAATTCTGTATTAAAGCTTACAATTCATTTTTATCAAATTGTGGTCAGATTTATTTTAGGCCTGGTGTTTTTTGATAATTGTTTGACGTTAGAATTTGGGGAACGTTTGTACTGGAGCAGCTTATTGTCTATGGACCACATAAAGCCATCAGTAAAATGTTATTGAAGTTTTGAGAATCAAGGTCGATCAATATGAGGACAACAATCACGACTATTTTGTTTGGCTCAGCATTTATCTAAACCTACAATTCCCACATGACCAAAGGCCTCACACATAATAATGTAGGCACTGTGTCAAACGGTGACATTGCACAAGGTGATCAACAATGGCCTCATGTTTTCCTTTGTCACTTTGCGATATCCTGACTTGAATTAATGGTGTTTCTAAAGGTCCCCGCACACAACACCCCCAACAGCCGGCGCTTCTGATCAATCATGACATTTCATTTGGCAGACTGGATTTATGTGATTTGTTCTCTTCATGTTCCGCCTTATTTCGCAGCTTTACCAACTAATTTTCCCCTATTGAGTGAGAGTCCTGGGAAATCACAATGCCGTAAAGCCTTCCGTGACAGCTCTAATAGTAACATCTTCGAGTTATTTCCCATAATTGCCCTGCACCACATACAGTAGCTTCTCTAAAAATGACTTACCTTGAGAAAAAATATTCGCTGAAAGCCAAGGCTATAGCTATAATATCGTTTCTGTAGATTTCAAGGTTGAACAAAGCTGGTCAAAACGGCACAAGACAGGAAAAAAAAAGGTGCTGACCCAATCACCCACACCCACCCACCCAAGTCCCCCCTATACTCCAAAGACAAAGACACCATCACCTTCAGTGGGCGATGGAACAGGCAGCAATAGAGCTATAAAAACATATGCGCCAGAATAGTGACAGTGATTGAGAACATGAGCAAGAAATGTATTCACTTTGAAAATACAGCCAATATAGGCGCACATAAACAGCATATACTTATTATTTGGGCTTAGTGTTGCTTTGTGTGCTTTGTAGACACTGAGCAATGGGCTTTCCGGTGATAAACACTAAAACAACAGCCATGCAATATCGAAGAGTCTATCAATGATGCTGCAGCAAATTGCCGTCAGCGTTTGTGTGAGCCCTGACTTCTATCTCCCGATCATGACCAGTGTGAAGTGATTATCAATCTGCATTCTACACTGGGTCACTGCACCGACTATAACACTGATTGGAGGGGAGCCCTACTCCACCACGCCCCCCCTGCCTTGGACCCTGATCCCCCCCTATCCCTCAGCCTGCCTCTTTGCTTAGTCATTGTTTGAAGACTATATAGGTTGCGGGATGTGAGGGCTAAGTCAATATGGCCTCCTCTGGAGACAGGTAATCTTTTATTCGTGTGGCCTGACAGCATGTGGCGCTCGGAGGGGGAGGGGGATATGGCACGCCCCCCCCCCTTTTCTTTTCTCGCATATACGTCCTGGACAACAGACACGGAGGCTGTCAAAGGGTATAAAATACATTTCTCAGCGTGGGACAAAAAAACAGCAGCTTCAAAGAGGGCTGGTAGTTCACTATGGTGTAGAAGTGCATCCTGGGAGGTGGAGTCTGAACCAGGAAGGACCATATTATACATTATAGTATAAGAGGATCTTTATATATATTTTTTTTTTTACAAGAAAAAACATTCTTGGAATTATAGACAGAGGCTTTCTATTTCATCATCTGTACTTTGTGCTTGAAGGTTGAACGTTTCGCTCCTTATCCCAGGAGCTTTGTCAACAGACTATTAACAGAATTACTGTTGCAACAACACATCATCAGTCAGGTCAAACTAACCTGTCTCACGTCTGTTGACAAAGCTCCTGGGATAAGGAGCGAAATGTTCAGTTTCTTCAAGCACAAAGTACAGATGATGAAATTGAAAGCCTTTGTCTATGATGGTTTACACCTGTACGATTGAGAACCTACACAAACATGGTTGGAATTGTTTCTTAAAGGTGCAGTGTGGATCGTTTTTATGTGGAAAGCATAGTGCCTTTGTTTTTCAGCACAGTGGCCTTCATGATGCTTGACGTTTTTGCATAAACCTTCCACAATGTACAGTTGTGCTCAAAAGTTTACATCCCCTGGCAGAATGTCAGGGGATGTAAACTTATGCATTTCATAGAATATGAATGATAACACAAAACCTATATTTCACCCATGGTTAGTGGTTGCATGAAGCCATTTATTGTAAAAAAAATCTGTTTGTTTGCACTTTTCAACTAGAAACTAGCCAAATATCCCTGATAAAAGGTTTACATATTGTGCATCTTGAAACAAACATTAACTTTTTCAGAGAGTCCAGTTTTGTCAGAGAGTCCTGTATTTCAGCTGAAGTGAGTTATTATTGCTCTTGAACAATTTTCCTGGCAGTTGTTGAAGGTCATGTAAACGTTAGACTAACTAGATTTTTGTGTTATCATTCATATTCTATGAAAAATTGCCAAAAGACTAAAAGGGTATGTAAACTTAAAAGCATATGTAGACTTTTGTGCACAACTGTACCTTGAAGGTAAGATAAGATAACTTCGGGCCGCTCGTCTGCTCACACAGTTCATACACAGCACATGCAGCATCTCATATTTAAAAAAAGTTCCCCTGACAGCATTAGTTCAACGGTCCTGATGAATTATTTCAAATATACATTCATAGATTGCTGAAGAGCATCCAACAAAAAACTGGTGGCTCTGAAGTGCCTTACTTCATATTCACCAGGTAGGACATGTTATTGGACTTCTTATAAATCACTTGGAGTGACTTAATCTCTGCCGTTCCAACTTTTTACATTTCCACCTTCACAAGGTTTTGTGTTTTTGATTTGTCTTTTACTGAGAGCACTCCAAACCAAACAGTGATGCCGCGTCTCTCTCAAACACAGCATTCAGAACATCATAATCCTAGTGCAGACTCCAAACAGCCGCAGGTGTCTCAAAATTATAGCCTTTGACCTAGTTTTAAGTCCTAAAACTAGACAAACCTAAGGCTAAATAGAAATGGTGTGGTGTTTGTGAAAGTAACTAACGGCCAGATATCATAAGATTATCTCTCTGCTCCTTTTCATTCAAGCTGCATTCACCTGTTCTATTCCCCTTCCATCAATTTCAACAAAGTCATGCACTGTCACCGCCTTAGAATCCAAGATCATTTTCCTTAGTTTTATCTGGATAAAATTTTTACTTCTGATTCTCACACCACACTTTAAAATGTTTTACTTCCTCGTCATCGATATGAGACTGTCACCAACCTCATATCTATAACAGACTTACAAAGTTGGTATTGTCAAAAAGCGTGACAATGCAGTTTTGGGGGTGACTGCTCTTACAATCATTGGTACAGTATACAGTAAATAACCTGGGAGAGCTCACTGCACCCTGTGGTGCTCCCGTGCTACACGTCTGCTATTGAGAGAGTTCCACCTGCTGGGATCTGTTTGGAGGAAGTAGAAGCATTTGATGGACATTCAGACTTGTGAGTTTCTTGATCAGCAGGTGTATCAAACGCAGAACTAAGGGCTGGGACAACAGTTTTGTTAAGAGACTTCTGAAAAACTGGAGCCCACCCTCGGAGACGCAGCTCCTGAATAAAAAGGCAGACAGTCCATCGACACACAGCCACTGAGTGTTCCGGTTTTTTAGGTGCATTTGTGTTTTCAGTGATGTTTCACTGGTGTTTTGACTCTTGTTTTTGTTCTGGGAAGCACCATTTGTAAGTTGCACGGAGCTACATAAATAAAATTTGATTATTACCATTTGTAAATATATTTATTCTTTTGATTTTAACACAATATCTGCAGTATTGTCTAAGGGCTAGCACAACTTCAATTCATTATGCAGCTGAATAAAGTCTGTGACCTAACCTTTTAGTCTAAGCCTTGACGTACAAAATGAAGACGTATTCTCACTCATTTAGAGGTGCCTCAACAAGTCACTGAACCAAGAGGTCAGTGGACAGATCCCCCCTTCAGTAACAGCTCTCGGTCAAACCTATTTCATGGCCAGTTTAACTCCCCCCTCACCAGTACAAAAGGAGCAGACATCTTCAGTGGCTCTTTGGCTGAGCGGTTAGCGCTCTTGTCTCACAGCAAGAAGCTCCTGGGTTCGATTCCCGGACCATGCGGGCCTTTCTGTGTGGAATTTGCGTGTTTCTCTCCGTGTCTGGATGGGTTTCCTCCAGGTGCTCTGGTTTCCCCCATCAACCCAAAACATGCACAATAGGTTATTGCCCCAGTAGCATCGAAGGATGGGTCAAATGCAGAGAAGAATTTCCGTACGGGGACAATAAAGTTCACCTTCACCTTATCCTCAGCTCCTTTCAGTAGCCCTATAACAACACATCCCCAAAAATAATAATAGTAAAGTACAGTAAATGATATACAATAATGAGCTGCACATCTTTTCCAAAATGTATTTTAATCAAAATAATTGCAATGTATACAGGGAATTTATAGCAATGCATAGGGAATATATTAGAGAAAAACAACAGACTTAGGGGCCGTGGGAGAAGTAGCTATACACAAGCAACAAATCTACTTTCTGATCCAAGCTGTTCAAGAATGGCTGTTTGATTGAAGGGCATGTGTCCCCCAGGCCTCAGTTTGCCCACCTCTGAATGTCCTGGCTTTGGTGTGTAGGGATTAACTTATTGATTTGACCTGTTTGCATGTGTCCTTGTTTTATTTACAAAAGGAACGATACATATTAATGAACATTGGACATGTAAATGAGATTTTTCAACCATCGCTTGGCAGGTTGAACAGAACAGGCCAGACAACAAATACATGTACATATAGGCACATACAGTCCCTTACACTCCAGCCTTCTCTAACGTACTGTATAATGCAGCTGTAGTAAAACAAAAAGGCATCTAAAACAACAAGTCCAGACACTGCAGAGCATGGGCATCACACAATAGCTGGGGTTTGAACTGCTGACCTTTAAGTTAGACACAAAAGCCACTGTTATATTCATTATAATTTAGTCTCTTTCTCCTACAGACTTACCAAATACAGTATCAATTACATTTTGCCTGCTTTTCTAACATTGTAGAGACTAAATACATACTTTGATTCTGTCACTCTTTGGATGTTACAGTAAATGGTGCAGAAATACATACACACAAAGACATTTCCTTAATCACACACAGCTCATTAACACATCTATTGTGCAGGTTGCATTGTGGTCCTCAGAGTCTGAAGATTAATCGTCTAACATTGACCTGGCTCTGCTTCACACCTGTTCAGGAAATTACCAGTCAATATGTTGCGTTCTAATGATCTCCAGTGAGCTAATTATCCAATCGTTTCATAACTTTATTATTGAGAAATAAATTGGGGGATTGAGCTGTTATTTGGCTAATATAGTGGCTACAATCTGTGCGGACCCAACGCAGTATTTTGCAGCCAGGCTTGTGATGAATCCATTTAAATATTTTATCGCAATAGAACAGAAAAGGAGGTGCTAATATGCTGCTGACAGAATCTAATATTTTATGAGATCTTTTAAAAGAAACGGCTACAGGCGGAAGAAGGAATCAGACAAGAAGAAGAGAATTACTAAGTGAGAACTAAAAAGTTATTTTTGGTAATGCATCATCCACACTGGATCTTTTATTTCTAAAGAAGAAGAAGAAGAAGAAGAAGAAACACACTCTCATTCATCCTGGCCTATTGTACATGTTTTTAGTAGTAGGGGAAACCTATGCAGACACAGGGAGGCCGGGGATTGAACCCGAGACTTTCTAGCTATGATTTTTTTTTTTTTGTTGGATCTTTATTTAACCAGGAAAGTCCCACTGAGATTAAGATTCTCCTGGCCCCAGAGAGAATCCTATTTTACATGTTTTTAGTGGTAGGGGAAACTGGAGTACCCAGAGGAAACCTACACACAGAAAGGCCCGGTCCGGGAGTCGAACCCAGAACCTTCTTGCTGTGAGGCACAAGCGCTAACCACTGCTCTACCATTGCACATTATTATTTTAAAAATATAAGATGTGTTCCAGTCTCTCAGGGTGGACAGTGCATGTTTCTCATGGATGTCTAATTTTGGTGGTGGTTTTGTAGTATATAAATGTTATATAACTAGTTTAATAAGGTCACAGATGTGTCACAAACCCTGGGCTCTAAAGGTCGCCATGTGAATGGATGTCTTGCCTTCTGTTTTAACCTTGTGGTTTACCTGCAGAAGGTTGTTTTGAGGACACTTCCCTGAAGGATGTGGCGCAGTGGATTTGACAAAATAATGAGTCCCAATGGAATAAAGGATAAGACTTACCCTCGGAGCTGCTAAATACAATATTAATATCAGATGCTAATTTCAGTCTGCATTGTGAGAAAAAAAAAGAAATTTAAAGGACCATATAGGACCTACATTCTAGACCGATTAACCATTTTTACGTTTGCTTGTGGAGAAATATAAGATCATCTTCTTTGTGTTTTTCAGTTGTGTGGAAAAAAAAAAGATGATTTTCTGGTTATTTTAATAATAATAATAATAATGCATCGGTTTTATATAGCGCTTTTCTGGACACTCAAAGACGCTTTACATGGCATTATTCTTTCACTCCAGACTTGGTGGTGGTGAGCTACTGTTGTAGCCACAGCTGCCCAGGGGTAGACTGACAGAAGCGAGGCTGCCAATTTGCGCCATCGGCCCTTCCGACCACCACCACACATTCACTCTCTTACTACATTCATACAGGCTGTGGGTGAAGTGTCTTGCCTAAGGACACAACTGCAGGAGCGGGGATTTTATATACGTATATGAAAAAAAGAATAATCAACATGACCAAAATAAATGAAATCAAATAAATATCCTCTAAAACTAAAAGTGCTGGATATTTCAAGACAACTTTCAATAGTAAATCAAGCTTTTCACTTTCCAGGCCAAGATGTTATTATCCCGGATGAATAAGAGTTCATTTGCAAAAACAGATAGGCCAAAGTACTAGTCATTTTCTCTTCGTAGCAGTGTTTTCAATAACCAGACCTATTTCAATTGCTTCAGAAATATTAAGCCACTTTTAATTTATCAAATGGACTCAACTTTAGTTTTACTGGTGTCACCTTTTGCAAATGAACTCTTCACTTGCTAAAAAGATGCTTTCAACCACATTGCTGTTCCCTGATGAAGAATATGCAGGAGCTGTGTTTTGTTTTCAGGCAGGTCTGAATAATCTGCATTTATATTTCGTCTACTTTTGCAAAAATCAACATACCGCAGAGTGATCCGGTCATATTCAACTTGAACTCTATATGATCCAGGGCAAGGCCACGCCCGTCCTACCGTGAACTGTGAATAAAGGACATGGCGTAGGCTAAGTCCCCTGCTAATGCTATTGAGACCCTTATTACCCAACAATAGGACTTAATTGAAAAATGTACGGACAGGTGTCATTGCTCTTTTGAAATCCTCCCTCTTTCTGCCCACATTTCTGGCGTGTGCTGCCTGTGCGCGTGCGTCTGGAGGTTAATTTTAGCGCCGAGTCAAAAATAGTCACGTCGACTCGGTAAAGAATGAGCGGCCTGCTACGTCATCACCGGTGCATGTGATTCAGCACTTTCTGTCAGCGTCTGAGGCCCGATTCATTTGTCTGTCTAAATAATAGATCCATTTAATTTCCTTTCACGGTTGTCTCTCTGCTGTGGCCCGCGGGTTTCGGCGGAGAGCTATACGGCTTTGGAAGTGGTCGTTTCCCAAGGTGGCGGCTCCCTCCCCGGCAGGATGTTAGCAACAGAATCCATGGCAACAACAGATTTAATGCCTCAATTACAAAGATGGAGATGGATGCCCCACCCATATCTGTGAAATTGACCCGTGAAAGGGAAGGGAGGGGAGTGTAGGTTTTCAATATTAGGCTGCTGTTTTACAACTTTGAAGAAAAGGAAAAAAATGTGATGTCTAACCAGTTCTGCAAAGTCATGGTCACTTTTCTTCCTCAACAGCAACGCATGCGCCAAACCCAAAGGGAAGGAAGACTATCAAAGGCCCAGAATAGCAGACCCTTAAAAGAAAGGACTAAACCAGGTCTAAACTAGGTCTTAAGCAGGAGTAAACCAGGGCTAAACGAAGACTAAACCAGAACTAAACCAGGTCAAAACCAGGACTAAACTAGGTCTTAACCAGGAGTAAACCAGGACTACACCAAGCCTAAACTAGGGAAAAAACAGGTCTAAACCAGGTCTAAAGCAAGAGTAAATCAGGACTAAACTAGGGCTACACCAAGGCAAAACCAGAACTAAACCACGTCTAAACCAGGACTAAACCAGGTCTAAACTAGGTCTTAAGCAGGAGTAAACCAGGGCTACACGAAGACTAAACCAGAACAAAACCAGGACTAAAGCAGATCTAAACTAGATCTCAACCAGGAATAACCAGGTCTAAAGCAGGAGTAAACCAGGTCTAAGCCAGGACTAAACCAGGAGTAAACCAGGTCTAAACTAGGTCTAAACCAGGTCTAAACTAGGTCTAAACTATGACTAAACCAGTACTAACCCAGGACTAAACCAGCTGTTTTTTTCCCCTATTGGAATTGAGATAATAAAGGTTCTCCCTTTCATGTACAGGTAAAAGTACACATGTCAATTGTTTATACTCGCTTTTAGGTATTTGAACAAAGCAATCTGTGAAGTACATCTCTTGTATGGTACACAGGGTTTGTTTATTGGCTTAAATTTTATCTGTGAAAAATGTAGAGGCCCCAGAAATCTTTGTTCCCATAGGGCCCAGATTTTTTCCCCTGGATAAGAAAGACTTAGTTGAATCCATTAAAAGGCCTGTTTACAAACATAATAAGAAGGTCAGGTTTTATCACCGGACCTGGAGTGGATAGGTTTCCTCTGGGTGCTACTTTCTTTAGCGTTTTGCTTACATTTCCTAGTTCCTTCCTGTTTTCCCCTTGGTTATTAAAGAAGTGTTTCCAGAATTAAAAGGTCTGATATTGTATTTTACGTGTCTGTTTCAACACCTAAATTAAGCCACTTGCAATATTAAATCTCCTCTTTTCAATATTCAGCGTACGCATTGTAAGGGTTTAGATCCCGGATGAGACCATTCTCTCCATAAATCTGTCCTGAAAGGAGTCTAGCATCTCCAGATCTCGACAAATGGGTGAGATTTACAGCCTTCCCTGCCACATGATTCTCATCTCAGCACCATCACAGCTCCACGCACACGCGCATACGAATCTCACGACGAACATGAACCAATCCTCCAGTTCAAGCTACTCCCATCCTCAACAACGACAAAATGGGAAGATTTTTAAAATGTATTATTTTATTGCAGAAACAAATTTAGCCAGATTAAGATATGTTTAAAAAGAAGAGCTATAGAATCCACTACGGCTAGTCTCATTCTTTCACTGCTACCTCAACGTAATATAATATAGTTTCTATGGTTATAATGTACAAAAGACACCTTGTAAAATGATAAAATAATGAAAAGATCTTAAAATACCTGGATTCTTTTATGCACAAAATGGTTCTAAAGTTTTCTAATGGATATTATATTAAAAAGTCGTGCATGTTCACAGTGCTCACTTACACTGTGAGTCTTTTACAAATATTATTAGCCTCAAACTGATTTTGTAGACAAGCCTTTTTAGCTTCTAATTTTATCATCATAAAAGGCACTATACCTGATTTTTCATATTTTTTTTAATTACAAATAATGGAAAAGAGAGCAAGTAAAATAAAGTGATAGTTGTGGTCCCAACACATTCCTAACTTTCTTCACACATTTCTTAAATCCTGTTTCCTCTCAGAGATGGATGAGAAGCACATTTCACAACTGGCAGGGTCACATTTTTGGGTCATAGTCACAGAAATACTAGAAATCTAGCCTGCAGACCATGAAATTGACAATAAATGCTTTATATTTAGATGCATATATAGCATTATTTCCACAAATGTTTAAGTTTGCAATATACAAGGGAGGAAAAAACAAATTTCATTCCACTACTAGGACAAAAATCAGGTATAGCCCCTTTAAAGCTTGTACTGTATATGAAGTAGCCAATACAATACACGTGTTTGGCTTCTGTGATTTTACAATGTTGTATTTTTAGATACTGTATGTTTTGTATATGTGTTACTGTGAAGCACTTTTTGGAATTGTGTCTGTGAAAACTGCTATACAAATAAAATTACTCACTACTTACTGGCTTACAGTGTTGGGCAAGTTCTTGTTAAATTGTAATACATTCTGTATTACTAGTTACAGCTTTAAAAATGTAATATGTTTGTATAGCATATTACTGTCACGGTTCCCAGCCTTTTTTTGTCTGGCCTACCCCTCGGGCCTTTTATTTATACTCCAAGTACCCTCGACGGTTTTGATGATTAGTTAGAAAGTGAATGACTAAAACTCCCATTTATCAGTAAAAAGGCTTCTAAATATTCTCAAACTCTCACTATTTACAGTTAAATGTTTTAAGTAGCTTTTCTTTGAACATAATAATCAAAAATACAATTCAATTTGATCTTATTTCGTATCTGAAATTATTCCAAGTACCTCCTTCTAATCTCTCGCGTACCCCCAAGGGTCCCGTTACCACTGAGTTACACTACTTTGAGTTACTTTTGGCAAAATATAAACTGAAAATAGTGAGAATAATGCCACAGCGCAAAAGTGCAGTGAAAGATTTCCTGTTCTTCAGCCGTCCACATTCTCTTGTGTTTTGTTTTGATGACGTTAGCGACAAAAGGCCCTTTCTACGACAGTATCCAACTTGATTTGGTGCTGCATCTTACTGGGGGGGAGTAGATGAAGACTGAAGAACCTTTGCCTATGATGGACAACTCCTGTACAACTGAGAACCTACACAGAACGACTAATATATTACTGCATTTTGTAATATATTTCTGTAATTAGTTACTATTGTCATACGTTACCCCCACACTGCTTACTTACTTACTGTACTTACTCACTTACTTACTCGTGTGGCTGTAAAACCCTCATATTAACTTATAATACTCAGTTGCGCAGATGAACCCGATGCCTCAGAACACTCTGGTCCACAACAGCATTGCAGGGACATAAATCTTTGAAGAACTGCGTCTAGTTCCACACGTGTGCAGGGGCCGGGCTGATGCGGCCCCTCTCTGCAGGCGGTCCCGGGGAGAGAGGCGGAGGTGATCACGCTCTTCCTCCACTGAACCAAGGTCTGAGGGGGTCACAGGGGGCACTGTAGATCCATCTGTGTCAAAGAGATACTCTCCGAGAAACGGGTCAAGGTGACTTTGGGCCATATTTTTCCATATCAGTCAGTATATACAGTGTACATACATGAAAACGGGGTCGAAATGAAAAAAGCCTATAGGATCACAGATGTCCACCAGCGCCACCAGGGATGAGTCTGCTATCTCTGCAGCTACATTATACTATTGTTTATCCAAAACTACTTGGCTTATAGTATGATCACTTCCCTGTCGATGACAAACACGACAAACAGCAGCCATCCTCATTCATGTCAAATCTTTATTGATATGGTGTGAACATACAAATACATGAAAGCAAGTTCAACTACATTCAAACCCTATGCTTTTGTCATCACTGCAGCGTTCGCAAACTCAAAGATGAACAAAATCATACACAATACACACATAGTCTGAAAGAAGCTGCTGGTGTTTTAAGGCATTTTACTTCCTACATTATTTTATGCATGGCTACTTCTGATAATTAACTTCATGGCTGTGAACTGTCTAAGTGTCGTGTGTGTGTGCACTTGAAAAGCTTGGCAGTGCTGCGGTAGTGATTTTTTCCTTTTTTTCCCCCACACATAATTGATAAAATAAAGACTGGTGCGATGTTGACTCTTTCGAGATTAAGATACATTCCTGTAAATATGCCCAAGCTTTCTAACTCTAACAATAGGCCACTGTTCAAAGCTATACTAACATAACAGATGAATACATATCACACGGGGAGTCATGTACAGTCAGTAGTCTCCAATGCAATAGAGAGAACTACGGTGAAAATGCCAGCAGTGAGTGGCCAGAGGTGAGATCAGACTAAAACGGGTGCTGTATCCCTCACGGCGGCTGTTTGGGGGTCACATTGTTTTAGACACATCAAGATCTAGCAGGTGGACTGGCCCTTTTTAAAGATCAAACTCGTACGATCTGCCTTTATTTTAAATGCTATGAGGTGATGCTTTCTTCATGCGACTCTGCATTTCCTAACTCCCCCTTTCATATTTAACTACAGTAGTTTCTGCATTTCTACTTAAGTGTGACATTCTCTTGTGAATGACGCGTATGATAGAAGCAGCCAGTTGAATATCTCTTTCGATGCACATTATATATTATTTCTAAGTGTGAAAAGACGTCGCTCTTGCGCCGAATGAATGGGATGGTGGATTACATGCATCCACATGCATATAAGTTTCCTTAATTGCTTTAGTTGTCCTTATTTGTGAGGGTAAAGGGTTTGGAATTGTTGTTAAGATAATTATTCTGGTAACTGTGCAAAGTGGCCATCGATCCACTACATATGAGGTTTAATTAACAGCTTGTTGCTAACATCCTTAGATCGTGTGCTTCTATATGTGCATATGACAAATCCAACCAACACTTCACCCACTTGTGCTGCAGTGTGTCTTTAAAACTACTGGTGAGAGATAAGAATTGCATTCCTTTAGTACTGCCTGTAAATAAAAGATGCGTTGTGGTTTAAGTGACTGTTATTGTTTTAAGATGTTGTCTTTTTAGGACCCGTGTGTGGGACAGATGGGGTATGGGTAATAACTCACTTGCACACTGCTCACTTATCAACACCTGTCATACTTCACAGGTCTGTCAGAAACCCTTGGTGCTAAGTGAAGAGGCTGCTTTGCTTGTATAGGTACAGAGGTATAACGGGGTATTAAAAGGGTCTAACAACAGCTCTACTACTTAGTTTTTCTGGGTGGGTGGGGTGCTGCTGGCGTCTTGCTGCTTCTCCATCTTCTTGGTGGTGACAATGGTCTCCTCATAGACTTCACGATGGGACACCTTGGCTGCAGCCTTCTGGGGAGGCTCCTCGTCCTTGCTCTCTTTCTTCGAACCTTTAGAGCTGGAGTACATGTGGGATGTGTATCCATAGCTTTGCATACCACCGCTGGTGATGGAGGGGGAAGAGAAGGTGACCCCTGTCCCAATGCGGGTCTCCTCTCCCTCCAGCAGCTTCCTGCAAACACAAACAAAACAATAGTTTCTCATGTTCCACTTAGCACATTTGCATGTATTTTTGAGATAAAGCACCTGTATGCGGCAATTTCAATATCCAATGCCATCTTCACATTAAGCAGCTCCTGGTATTCCCGCAGATGACGAGCCATCTCACTCTTAGTGGTCCTCAAGTCATTCTCAAGATCCGCCATGTTGTCCTAATTATGATGATAAAAACAGGAGTAATCAACATCAAGTGATTTACAAATGCAATCAACCTACATATTCATCAGATGAGCTTTACAGTTAATTCAAGGGAATAATGCTGATTAAAAATGACCTTGCTGTAGTTGTGTGTTTCACTCTAATGTCTAAATGTTAAATGCTAAATGTATACAGTTGTATGTGATGTAAATAGAGAGTGGGCGTTGCCAGCCTCAGGTGCCTTTGTGGAGTGAGGGATTCAGCACCACGGACAGCGCCCACTCCTATTGTACAGGAACAGTAAATAGAGCAAACTTCTTTGAGTTTTTACCTGATATCCACCAATTTCCATCGCATGCCTGTCCTCCATCTCACGGAGCTGTTTCTCCAGAGACTCGTTGGTGCCTCTCAGACCCTCGATCTCTATGGTCCTGGACTGCAACTGCCTGCGGAACTCGTTAACTTCTTCCCTGCTCGCGCGGATCGCCTCGGTGCTGCGGTTGGCTTGCTCAGACAGGTCTACAAATTTAGACTTGTACCACTCCTCTGCAGACTGCAGATTCTTCGAGGCCATGGATTCATACTGGCCGCGGATCTCCTTCAGGGCGGAGGTCAGGTCTGGTTTGGACACCTCCATCTCCACAGAGATTTGCGCAGCTTGGATCATGTCGGTGAGCTCGGCCACTTCCTCCTCGTGTACCTTTCGGAGGAAGTTGATTTCGTCTAGCAGAGACTCGACCTTCTTCTCCAGGTCCAGGCGCACCATGGTGGCATCATCCACGTCTTTCTTAAAAGCTTTGAGCGCGCCCTCAGCATCCTCGCGCGCACGGAACTCATCTTCGTACTTGGCTCGGACTTTCTGCAGATCATCATCGATGTTGTCTCTGTCGATCAGGAGCTGGGACTTCTCTCCGTTGAGTTCGTCGATTTGGGAGCGCAACTCACGGATCTCCTGTTGGTAGAGCTCAGCCAGGCGGGACGGCTCATTCTGCCTCTGGCGCAGCGCCACCAGCTCTGTCTCCAAGACTTTGTTCTGTTGCTCCAAGTTGCGCACTTTATCAATAAACATCGCAAAACGATCATTTAGACCCTGCATCTGCTCCTTCTCATTTGTACGGACGATTTTAAATTCATTGTTAAGGACACTGCTCTGATTCAGGTCGAAGGTATCCAGGGGCATAGAAGAAAAGGAGCGACCCCCGGACTTTCTATAGGAGCCCAGGGATGAGGCGCTGGTCCGGGACTGGGAGCTGGACCGGTAAGCCCCACGCGAAGACATTGAACTCATCGTAGTTCGCGATGGAGAGGAGGAATATCGGGGAGATTCCCCGAAAATCCTTCTGTAGGAGGAGGCGGAAAACGCATCTGATCCGTAACTCATCTTGGCTTGTCTGGAGCAGAGCAGTGGGCGCGTCCCTTTTTATATAAGGGGCCAGCCAATCACTAATTAATGACCCCTGCTACTCCAACCCCTGCGTCATGCCACTTGGACACCCGTAAACTGTGTTTTAACAAACGTTTGGCGGTGAATCAAAACCATTAATGATCGCAATCCAGATGTGAATATCCGCTGATCATCACTTTTGGTCCATTGTTGAACAATTGCTTCGTGAAGCTTGAAACACCCTGTCTGTATTATGTAGGCAGTTAAGTGTGTTTTAGTTTGTTTAGTTTGTTGTTTGTAGAACTCTCCTAAATCTCTCATTACACCAATTGTGTTTAGTGGATTACAACGCCTTTTTGCATACAATGGATGGTGAAGGATCTTACTTTATAGCCTACCTATTGAAACATTCATTTAAAATAGTGTATTTATACCTCACTCAAATAGTTCGTGTATTCTTAAAAAAAAACAAAAAACTAAACACACAACAGTTTGTTCATATATTAAAATCTTTGGGATATGTTGGAGCCTACTACCACATCATCATGACTATAGGTGTAGCTTTGCTGCCTCCTGTTGTCCAAGGGCCGCTACAACGATTACTCCCGAAACTTATAGTAGGTTATAGCGGAGAAACCACTATCTTGTAAAGTATTCGGTCATTCTAGCCTAAATCAGGCTATATAAAGACAGCAATAAACAGAGGCTATTCGGGACTTGCCCAAATAAAACTTAAATAGACTCCGGGAAATGATCATCTATGACTGCTGCTTGATGGATGGTGTCGATGGTGGTGTTTGGCTTATACCAGATCATGTAAGTGGCAATTTTGTTTATATCACAAGAAGCTAATTTTTTTTGTGTTTATTCACGTTTTCTGCATTACATTTGTGACAATAATAATAATAACAATAATAATAATAATCATAATAATAATAAAAATAACGATAAAAAATAAAATAAATAATAATAATAGCGATAAAAATAATAATAATAGCGATAAAAAATATAAATAATACTGTATAAACAAATGCAAGCTCACTGAGTAGATCACTCTCTCTCTCTTTGCTGCAGAGGGACCGGACAGATGGGGTGAATAAGTAACTTTTGTAGTGGCGCGGTCGGCTCCGGGGTCCCTGTCCCTTGATGTGATCAGCTGATAACAGATAACAGACCGGTCCCTGCGCCATGTGATGGTGCCACGACAGCAGCCAGGCCCCTCCCTCTCGATGACTTACAGGAGCACGCCCCGCCTCCTGAATGTCTCAAAACAACAGCTGGGAGCAGAGAGGGAGAGGCAGTGGAGTTCTGTGAGAGAAGGGACGCTACTCATCCGCTGCCTTACTGTACTGTGCACTCACCATTGCTTTTGCAGCTCACTGTAAAAAAAAAAAAATATCCTCACCAGCGCATTTCTGAGAGTTTTACGCGGCTCACGGCGCATGCTCAGACCGACAGACGGTGCAGTGCTTATAATCAGGAACTGTGAGGTGAGTAGCAGGCATTCAGGATGTACGAATTGGGGCTTTTGTGTTCCCTCAAGTCTTTGAGCCGTTGAGCAATCTGTTTGTGTGTATTCCTTCCTGCCAGTGTCAGTGGAGTGAAGCAAGCGGCAATGTTGTCCAAGCAAGTGTTTCGTGCGTAATTTTGCTCAACAAAAAACGGGACCTTGCCTGAACAATAAGTGCTTGTGGGCTTTTCCTCTTTGCGTTGATGCCAGACACCAGAAAAGGCATTTTACTGTACCGCAAGCAAATGCCCAACACCAATCCAGTGAAGCAAATTGTGCGTAAAATAAGGCCATAACCTGCAACGTCGACCATAATGTTTGTCGCTGCCTTGTACAAGTGTCATAAAGCAGCGGACAAAGACATGGAGTAATAGAGGCTTCCTTTGTACCCAGGGCTACCTTCAGCCCCGACTGGACCCGTAATGTCTGTGGGTTGGCAAGAAATAAATGGGTTCTGGTTTTGCACTGTACTCCACCATAAAAGTCGCGTGGCAAACTTTACGTCGTTGACAGATCATTGTGCAGTTTGTGGTCCCATTGACATTTCTGTGCTTACCTCACTTCATTTGCATTTGTGCTGGCATAGGAACAAGAAAGCTGACCTCTGCCTTTCCTTCCTGTTACACAGCCTCTCCAGTGACACTGGAGAATGATAGTCAGCTGAAAGAATAACTCTACTTTGCTTTGCCCCTTACAAAACAAGCCTGTATGAGCTGTGCATAAAGCAGATACATGGTCTACTGATTAAACATGTGGTCAGATAATTCAAAACATGTGTTTGTGACTATGAATAACAGCTCCAGTGTAATATCCATCTACTTCATAGTTATACATGTGTATTAGGCCTGCGATAAAAATACTACAGTAAAAATCCAATGAATTTATTCTTTTTTCCTAGATATTTGAAGGCATTTCTCGTGAGGATGACGACTTCATGGAGCGACCGGCTGCAGAACTTTGCAGACATGCCCGCCAACATGGACGGACCAGCAATGAAGAAGTACAGAAGAGAGCCCTATCACAGGTGAGCCCTTCAAGTGCAGCCTCTACATTATTTAAAAAAAATGTAATTGTTGTCTTTGTGTCCTGTAATGTATTGAG